>JAUESO010000184.1:0-93233 GCA_030914385.1 Drosophila antonietae
ACGTGGTACAGAGTGTGTGTGTGTGTGTGAGTGTGAGTGTGAGTGTGTATCTGTGTGTGTTCATGTGAGCCGCAGGCTTAGCGACTGTCTGGCATACGTGAAATTTTTGACAGTTATTTTAATGAAATTATGCAAGCGCACTTTCACACATTCAACACCAAACGATCTGCCAGCTGAGCGCCGTGAGCTAAAAGCTTCCAGTTATTGTTGTTGCTGTTGTTGCTAACTCTGTTAGTGTTGTTGTTTTTGTACTTTGGCATCACGTATGTGGGTTAATTATATGCATTGACATTCAAAATTTTGGTTATTTAATTAGCTATTTCGCAGCTCCGACTAGATAAATAGTTTGAATTAAAATTTTGCTAATTTGGTAAGGTATGAACTGACGTGAAGGCAACTTTAGTTACAGCATTGAATATGAGGAATTTATGATGCTATGGAATTTTACACTATTATATTATATATTCCATTATGTATATATATAAAAATACCATATGAGATTGGCCTAAAAAATATGGAAATAATTTCGGCAGCTTCAGTCAGTGTTATGTAAATTTATTTAACCTTGCATGAAATAGAGCTAAAATATAATTTATTTTACTGCATTTTTTTCCTATGCTCTGTAGCCACTGAAAATTGAATATTAGTATAAATTAGTTATGGGGAAAAGTGTTAAATAGGCAGAAAGTGGCTTGGTTGCACACATGATCTATGGGCCATGAAATATATAAGAATTCTAGATCAAGACAACGAGTTGAGTCGGACTTAGCGTGAACCCGTAAAACATTAAAGCTAGAGACTTGATATGTAAACTGGATTTTGTATTTTACTTTTGGTAACGAAACCTTAAAAGGTAATACAATTTATTAATATATAATATCTAGGGATTTTAACTGCCTGATACTGTTACGACTCCTCGTAAATACGAAGTAGTTAAACATTTTCAGGATATCTCCCAAAACAGACATTTGTTTTTTATTTATTTTATTTTATTTTTTAAGGCATTCTTACAAATTTCCCATTACCTTTTTAGTTGTTGATATTTGATAAATATCAAAATATTTTTTAAATACGTCATTTCTCTTCTGTTCCCAGAAATCATATTTCTCTATAGCTTCTATTTTCTTATTTTATTTTTTAAATCATATTACACTCGTAATAGATAAAATACAATGAAAATTTCCTGAAATTTTCTTGTTTAATCAAACAAAAAAGTTCTCTTTACACATTATTTGCCTTAGTAAATAGAATTTGTATTGTTGAAAAGTGCTTCAAAGAAGTGATTGTCGCTGTTTTCATATATTTATTCTAGCGAATTGTAGCTTTCTTTGTTCAACTGCCATTTGTGTGTGTGTGTGTGTGTGTGTGTGTGTGTGTGTGTGTCAAGGTACCCGTTGTGTCATTCGTCGCCTCGTCAGCGTCTCGAACTTCAACTCGAAACTCCCAAGTGGCTGAGCAGCAGCAGCAGCAGCACTCGAAAAATGTCGCATTCGCTGGAGCTGGACATGGAACTGCTGACAGCAGCAGTAACAGCACAGAACATCAGCTGTACATACTCATCACATTCACGTGGGCTTCCGAGTCAGAGCAGGAGTGGGAGCAGGAGTGGCAGCTGGATTGGGGACAGTTGGGCACGTGTTGAGTGCGCACAAAAGTATGCTATGTAGCATACGAGCAATCTTTTATTTGATACGTTTTTGATTTGAGAACTAAAAGTCGCCGCAGCAGACAATGTCAATGTGTGCACCCACATAGTCGACTCCTGCTGACTCACCCCGCTCCCACGCTCACTCCCATTCCCACTCCCACTCCCACTCTCAGTACACCCTAACAAATCCAAATTGCTGTCGAAAACAATGACAGCAACCCAGCAGAGCAGAGAGAGAGAGAGAGAGAGAGAGAGAGAGAGACGAACAGACAGTTGACTGCGCCCAGTCTCAAGTGCAGCATGACACGTGGATTTCAGTTCGTTTCTTTTTTTTTATTTTTCTTGTCGCATACCCAGCAACCTCTCTCCTGTGGGAGGTGTATGTTTTTGGTAATTTGATTTTCAGATTTTCTCTGATTTGTCAGAGACGCCAAGTTAACGCTACATTTGACGCCATTGGCCAACAAAACAAAAGAAAAAACCAAAAAAAAAAAAAAAAAAAAGAAATGTAAAGTAAAAATCGACAACGGAAACGTGTGCTGAATTTTCAAATTCAAATGGTCCCCCACAACGGCCTCCTGGGCCCGCGCCTTTCGCTTTGTTGTTTAGCATGTTGTTTGCTCTCTAATAGAAAATCTTTTTGCAATTTGATTTTACACAATAATTGAGCAGGAGGCTGGCAAAAGAACGCGACAATTTGTTACATCAGCTTTTGGGCAGAGCCCAAAACAAAAAATTACAGAGAAGGTGGTAACTGCCACGCCCCCTACAGTCACTTGCAATATGGCGTCCTGTTGATGAGGCACTTTTCGTTAAATTTACTGTCATAGAACAATTTTTGTTTTGCCTCGCAGTTGCTGCTGCTGTTGCTGCTGGTGTTGCTCACGTATTTGTCGTTTCTATTACAGTTTGTGCTGATTTTGATTTGCTGCCAGCTACATAGATCTAACCGGCCCCACCCACACGCGTATACCCTGTATACCCTCTGGCCGCCTTTGCCTGTCATTCAATCTCAAATTCACTCAATCAGTCAGTGCGTCCGTCTGTCTGTTTCGCCAGTCTGGCTGTTTCAGTTAGTCATTGCGTCAACACTTTGGCGGTGCAAAGGGCGTGTCACACACACCCTCCCACACACCCTCACACACACCCTCACACACACACACCCACACACATTTTGGCTATACATATGCCGCTAGAGTCACGTTTATTGTTGGCAATTTTTTGCGCCGCTGCTGCCAGCCAGCCTTTTCCACTGCCGACTTATGACTTTTGTGCGCGCATAGGCAATTTCTATGCAGCCTCGCCCACTTTGGCGCCTCCTGTTCAGGTTAGCACGTGTGCGTGAAACGCATTTGTCATACTCAAATTTAAAATTCAATTTACTTACGTCATAAATTTAATAGTCTAGCTGGCACAAATCAGTACACTTGATTTGGGCCATGCGCAACAACAACAAAAAAGGGGTTTGGATATGTATATAAATGGATATATATAAATTGATTGTCAGCAGCTGACTATAAATATGCTTTAAAAGGAATTAGCTGGCTAAAAATTGAGGTATTTAAGGATATAGAGATATATATTTTCAATTTGAATTTAAGAAATTCACTCTGAGAATTGATTCTCTTAGTTAAAACCACGCAAACATGTATCGAATGTTTATCGAATGAGAATAGCTATACATGCTATCTAGATAAATCTCTAAGAGAAAATGGGATTAGATTTCTTAATATAAATTCTATCTTCTCGTTATTTTTTTCTTCTTATCTTCTCATATATATCTACTATATATAAAATACTTTATATCCAAAAATAAGTTGTTCTTAATTTATAGCCCCTTTAAATCTCTTTACGATTCATCTTCAACAACTTATTCAAAATTTATATATTTCTTTGAAAAAAAATAAAAAAATTTTTGCCATAACACTTTTAGCTAAACTTAATAACTCAGGCCGCATATTCATTTGGTAAATTTTAAGGGACAGTTGCAAAGCTAATTGCTGAGCTTGTTAGACATATGAAAGACTTTTGTGCCTGGTCAAATTATCAATGTGTGTGTTTTGTGTATGTGTGTGTGTGTGTGTGTGTAAGTTTTGTGCTAAACAAAAGTGCGCCAATTAGTAGCAAAATTTAGTTTTTAAGCTCTCACAATTCCACACACACACACACGCATACACTCGCAGTCAGACGACAGCCAAATGTGCGCCCAGCCGCAAAAGCCAGCAAAGTTGATTTCTTAACAACTCCGAGAAAGGAGACCACAGAACCGCAAAAATGTCAGAACGTCAGGCAAACAGGCTCAGAGAATATGGGCAACATTTTAAGCTCGACTCTGGGATACCCAAAAAATGTTCAGTGCGAGGACCACAGTTTTAAGCTCAAATAAGTTGAAGGTGTATGTGTGTGTTCAATAGTGTGTGTGTGTGTTGTTAGTAAGTTGTCTGTTAGTTGTCTCTATTTTGTGGCACATTTGGCCAGGACGCTCATCTGTAAATTCATATACTCAAATGCCCACACACACACACACATACACATTTGATATGGAAAAGATGAATGCATTTAATATGAAAGACAGCTCTGGGCAGCTGCTTCAACGACTGGGTAGCATAGCTATGTCGTAGCCCATGCAACTGCAATGTGACTGAATCCACGAATCATTCGATTGGCATACAAGTATCTTAAAAAAATGATCTGCAAATATGATAGAAATTAAATAATTATAACAAAGAGTGAAATAAATTGAAATTGATAAATTGAATACTTTATTTATATATAAATATTATTTTATGATTACAAGAGATTTATTTATTTATTTTTTAATTTTTTTTTTTTTTTTCATAATATCATATTTATAATAAAATGAACAGATTTGCATAAATGTTCAAATATTAGAATTAAAAATAAAAATTGTAAAAATATTTCTATTTTTTTATTTCAATCTAATTTTTTTTTTATTTAAATAAGCATTTCACTACAAGTTTTTGTGTAAAAAATAATTGTTTTTTTTAAATTAAAATTTTTCTCCCAAAAAAATAAATATTTTTTGTAACAATTTTTATATATTGTAGTCAAGTCTTATTTTAAAAATTAAATGAATTTTTAATGCTAATAATTCAAAAAAATTTTGTTTTATAAAAGTTGCCGAGAATTAATATGGGAAAAAAACAATAACTTAATTTTATACAAAAACCATGCCAAGTGTATTAAGACAACACTCTGAAAATCGTGAATTTTCGCTTTTGCATTTCTCTAAATGTTTCTTAATCAAAAATAGTTTGAATGCGTGTGTTGCTTGATTTGAGTGAGTGTAAAAATTTTCTGATTTGCGCTTGGCATGCTGCAAAATTAAACAAAGTCCATTTTAATTGAGTTTTTGAACATGTGTCAGGCCAGGCTGGCACAAGAGAATGCAGTTTTTAGTTATATTTGTGACATGCATTTGATTTAATTTCACATTCACAATTTACAATTCGTTATGCTGGCAATTTGGCAACATTGTCGCCAATGAATTGTGAATGAAATGCAAATTTTCTGTGGTGCAATTTAATGGTTGCACGCCAAATCGAATAAAATACGATGACAAATTAAATTCCACACTTGTTTTCCCCAATTTGTTTGCCACCCAAGCCAAGTCGAAAACAGAAAAGAAAATAAAACTCGAAATGAGATACTTGAAATTGCGACAAAGTTTTCGGCGTTATCAAAGGCGAGTATTTACCGCAAGACTTTTCCGCTGCGTGACGGCTGCTCGTAATGTTTTTGTTTTTGTTTTTCCCACAATATTTTCCTCAGCGTTTTTTTTCTTATTATACCCTGAACCCATTGAAAATGGGAAATCAGGGTAAATTGGTTTTGTGAAAATGTATGTAACAGGCAGAAGGAGACGTCGCAGACCCCACAAAGTATATATATTCTTGATCAGGGTGATGAGAAAAGTTGATATAGACATGTTCGTCTGTCCGTCTGTATGTATGAACGCGTCGATTTCAGAAGATACAAAAGCTAGAGACTACAGCTTTCTTACTTGTTTATGCAAACACTTTATTAACACCGTCATCATTTCCAATACTACAACACTTAATAAACAAAGCATTATATTTAATGAGAGCATTTATGTAGGTAAACATTATTATAATTTATAAACAATCATTCAACTCAATCCATTACGAAATGAAAGTGAAACAGTTTCGTTTTCATAAAGTTAGATCATAAACTGGAACTGGAACTGAAAGTCAACCCATTGATTCAGTTGCTTTCATCCTACAACATAGAAAAGAAGAGAGGAGTACCGCTCTTAACATTTACAAGCAATGGCAACTCAGTTAACTGAAAAATATCATAAGAAACAAAACAAAATCTTCAGAAAAGGCCTACTATTCCACAAGACAGTTTATATCTTAAGTCGCGTGCTTTATTGGATCTTCCGTTTCTGTGCATTTGGATACTTTAAGTACAATGCGAATACAAGCAAATTATATATTTGTCGATATGAGCGCTTTCAAAAATTAGTTACTTGGTTTGTCAAAATAATTCTGTTACTTCTGGATTACGTCAATTATTGTTATATGATAGTACATATTTTGCAATTTTACTATCTCGATATACGACTATATATTACTGGTTATAATTTTTATGTAGAACTCTTATTTTATTCCAATGTTAACATGCAGATTCTAAAACTATTCATCTTCCTGCATAGCTGGAAAAAAAGTGCGTGCTCGGTGGCTGTAATCAACAAAGTGTTAGAAATACATACGACTATGATATCATCTTTTGACTATTCATATTTCACAATTGAAAATAATATACTTATAACATCTTTTTTTGAATTTGCATTTACAATTATTCAACTATGGAATCAATTCATGAAAAACGAATATTTCCTTGTTCTTAAATATCATATAATATTATTTGAACTCATTTATTGGGCGTATTTTCTGTACCAGTTGACACTAATTGCCTGGCACCGAGTGTTACTTTGTTCCATCAAAAGTTATACTAGTGGAATGCGAAATCGTATACGACTAATTCATATATATAGAATGTATTTTCGTATATGCGAAGTGCACTGCGAGGCTACACACCTCTGGTTGAGTGTATCTGGTGCCCTCTTCAATTGTATTACAATGCTATCAACTGACATTTCGGATGAGTTATATGACGTGATCTACAAAAAAAAGAGTACTACGGAGAAATGGCAATATTTCGTCACGTTGAAAATGGGAAATTGTGTGGCTCCATTTCTAAAAGTTTTCCTGTTGGGCCTATGTACTCGTCGTATCGAAAATCTAACCAAACGTCTGAGTCAAGAAATGTATATAACTGAACTGCATCACGGCTCGACATCGTCTAATAAACATAAATTCAGTAAAAAGTATTTGTATTCAAAGCTGCTGGAATGTTAGGTAAGAATTTTTACATTTTAACAGATCAGTTAACATTTCATCATTTACAGTTCAACGGCTTCTGTCTGGAGCAACACATCTGTCCGATCAGAAATCACATATGGCACAAGGGACAATCTATTAATACTGAATTTCTATTACAATTTGTATGGATCGCTTTCCTGAATGCAATGTCTACTTTACAGTACTCTCTAGCAGGGAAAAAGCCCTTTCATTACATTTATTAATATAGTAATAAGATTAAAAAATAAATAAATTAAAAAATAAGGATTTCAATTTTTAAAAATAATTTGATAAAGATTTTCATTTTTAATTTAAAATAAAGATAGAAATATATATATGAACAAAATTATCATATTAATTTTAAAATAATAATAAATACGATCTATTGTTCTACCATATACAGAAATTAGATCCTAAAAGCATTTTTCATTTTTATACCCTGAACCCATTGAAAATGGGAATTCCGGGTATAATGGTTTCATGAAAATGTATGAAACAGGCAGAAAGAAGCGTCGCAGACCCCACAAAGTATATATATTCTTGATCAGCACAAAAAATTGAATAAGACATGTTCGCCTGTCCTTCCGATCGGCCCTCCGTCTGTATGAACGTCGAGATTTCGGAAACTACACTTTTTGCAGGGTTCAAGGTTCAGGGTATTTCGTAGTCGTGTCGTCTCGGCTAGAGCCTTCTTACTTGTTTTTCTGTTTTTTTCTTTTTTTTTTTTTTACTTTTTACTTTTGCGTAATCGGCAATGCGGCCAACAAAATAAGTTTTACCGCAAAAAGTAAATAAAATTTGTGTTTGAATGTTAAACAGGAAATGCGGGCAGCGAGCAGCCAGTATTGGAAAACACCCAAGGGCTGTGGCCAAAGCCAAAAGGGAAAAGTGAAGTGAGCTGGGAAGAGTGCTGCTGTGGTCTGCACATAATTTAAATTTGATTGGCCCGGCTTGGACGGATGTGTCGGAGTTGAACGTAATTTGCGCTCAGCGCCAATGCTTGGCAAATTTAGAAGCATCCGCTTTGATTGACTATTTAAGGTGTTATCTGAGGTGGGTTCAGCAATTGAATATAGTTCACAAAGAGATAGACTATTGTGAGATTGTTTCGATACAAACTAAAGTTGATTTATAAATATATCATATTTTATATTTTTAGCCATTTCCTCAGATGCTTAGCGATGCAAAAAGCTTCGTTCCGACAGCGGCACCCAAGTGCATTTTGCCAAATCAATATGCAATATTAACAATATTTGCCGTAGCCACAGGTAACAGATTTCAAAAACTGGCAACACGAAATGCCACTCATAAGAGCAACACGGAAGCCACATAACAATTTTGTGTGTGTTTGTTGTCTTCCACCATGGGAAGCAGCTCAACCGTAAAAAGCGAAAACTGGGTTAGCTGTCGAGATTTGGCCAACAAGCGCCAGTTGAGGTATAGACGGGAACGGGAATATTGACAGTCCATACCCATCACAGAATGAAGCATTTGGGATTGGCAATGCATTTGGAATTGAGCGGGCCAACAGCAAAAGCAACAAAAAGAAAGCTGCAGCAAAAAAAGACAAGTTAAAAACTCACGAGCTGCAGCTGAACGCTGGCAGTGAAGCGAAAATGGCGGGCACTGCAAGCCGATGCTGCCACACCCAGGCCAGCCCCCCGCCCAGTAAAACAGGCTGCTGCATATATGTCAAGTGAACTGGAAGTGATATGGCAGCATAGCAGGAGCAGCAGCAGCAGGACGAGCCTGAAAGCGAAGGACGAGCGTGTTCACGTGCAAAATTGCAGCTATTCCCAAACGGTTCGCATCCTTTTCATTTTTTTTTCCATTGCTCCCCCATCGTCTTTGTGCTCTGCTGCCGCTCAAAATCAAATTCACTTTGTGTGTGTGTGTGTGTGTGGGTTATTTGAGCGTCATTTTGAGTGTGATCGATGGTTACGCTGGCTGGCAGGACATGTAGCCAATGGGCCTCGATTTTAATCAGCAACTGAAAGCCGATCGGAGAGCCGAGCCAAGCGGCGTCCCGTAGTGCCGACAATGACAACGACGATATCCTTGCGGCTTTGCATTGCGCTGTGCCAGGCATTTATCTCACGCACACACACAGTCACACACACACACAGCTGGTCATGCACTTCCGCTTCCGCTTGGCGGGCAAAGAAACACAACACTGGACATTGGCCCATCTTCAACCTCAGCCAATGTGCCTCAGACGTAGCGCTGATTGTTTGCCCACGTTGCAATGCCACTAAATTGTTTGTCTTGTGTGTGTGTGTATATGTATCTCTCTCTCTCTCTGTATGTGTGTGTTTGCGTGGAATGCCATTAACAATACGCCCAATGCCAAAACTGGCAAACGCGCCAAAGCCATTGTTATTTCGGCGGTCGATTGTTGTTCTTCCGGCTTGCGTGAGCTTACCCCAAGCCCAGCTACCCTCTCTCTCCTCCTCCCCACAGCCGCAAATTGTGCAAACAAGCGTGGGAACGAGCCAGAGTGAGAGAGAGAGAGAGAGAGACGACTAAGAGCTAAGCGAGAGGCAACATCGTACGGGATGCTCCATGCAAAACTTGTGCCACAAATCGCTTCGAATTTTGTTGCGTGTTCGGTTTTTGGGCTTGTTGCTATTGTTGTTGTTATTGCTCTATTTGATTGGGAGTCTGTTCTGCGCTGGAGTTGTTTTTTCAGCTCGGTTTGCTCTCGACTGCAATAATCTTATTAGCAGTTTGTTGTTCGAACCTAATCAATTACCAACGTAATTACTAACTTTGCTAATCTGCTTAGCGCCCAGCACATGCACAGCGAACATGGACAAGAGCACGATAACAGTTAAGAGGGAAAGATAGTGGTAGAGCTAGAGGTGGTTTGAGTGGCATTTAGCCCCATTGAACCCTATGCCGCGAGTACACATTTAAGGCCATGATTGGCTACAGATGAGCAATTTCTGTGCAATTTCTGCTGTTGCTGATAGCTAGATTACTTTCAGGCGAACTACCCAAATAAGATTAAAGTCTGAGAATTGAACTTTAAATTGTAATGGAGTTTTACTGAAATATTTTTAGCATACAATGTGGAGCGTAATAGAAAATGTAAACTTGATATTAACTGGAATATGAAAATTCAATTAAAATTAAAATTTTCTTTCAGTCAGCAAAAGTAAAAATATTTACATATATGCAAATCTTAGCTAGCTATTGTAAATTCTACTCTTTCGCTCTCTTTACTGAGATCGCCTAGCAATTGGCGTACAAATGTCTTAAATTGTCAATTAAAATTAAAAAAAAAATTATTTGTATGGAGCTTGCGATTATTCGTTCCGCAATCTCTCCTCCCTCGGATCGCTCATGCTAAGCTTGTGCTCGTTGCTCGTAGCTCAAACATAAGAGAAGAAACGATCAGCGAAAGTGCTGGTAAGTCGATAGCTCTGTTGTCTCAATTGACTATTTACATTCATAGCAGATCACACTCTTAGCAGAAGCTTCGTAAGATTAATGTGTAATATACTTATAGTTACAGCAAAGTCTCGGACCTTAACATAGAAAATGCATATATCTTTTTGGTATTCAGAATCTACCATAAGCCAAGATCAACCTATTTTTCCTGCATCTGCCTTCAAAAAATTAAACTACTCAAAATTTCCTATGATAGTCTGTACTGCAGTTCAATTTAACTTGACCCAAAAAAAAAATCCTAAAAATCATGCTCACCAGCATATAAAATTAATTTCTTTCAATAAATAAAAGGCCAGCCCCGGCCTGTCACTTACAATATTCGAATATTCGATACACAGCGATTGGCATGCACACGCAAGCAAGGATTGCTGGGATTTGGCCAGGGGCATAAAATCAACTTGAATTTTTGTCTGTTCAGCATGATTCAATAGTTATTCTTCTTCAGCATCGTCTTTATCTTGTGTGCATTTAACGCTTATCAGGAGCCGAAAAAAAAATTCATTTGACAGGATAAGAGCAAATCCTTCGGGTACCTCTGTTGCTACTGCTGCGGCTGCTGCTGCTGCTGTTATTGTCGAACTAAGCATTGCAAAAATGCCAAAAACTTTTGTCGTAATCAAAAGCCAAAATATTTGAATATGCCAAGACAAAATGAATGCCGTGTTCTGTGCCTCTTCCCTTGTGCCTTCCCCTCTTGCTGTTAGTGGCAACTCCCAAGGCTGCCATACGTTAGATTTTTGCCTTTTGCTGCCAACAACAGCAGCAGAAGCAAGCAACAGCAAACTTTTCCACGCATGATTTAAATGGAAATAAATCTTGCGTTAAGATTCGACTTTGGATTTGGATTATGCAACGACGGTGGCGACGTCTGGCACACCCACACACACACACAGCCAGAGCTGTAGACGGCATGTGAATGAATGGATGCTGCATGCAGATGGATCTCATTCCGTTGGCATTTCTTGGGGCACTGCTGCGTCACGTAGTTGGTAAATTTGTTTACATGTTGCCGTCGTCGGGCAATATACGCCTCGCTACTCCCACTGTATATAGACACCTTCTCCCCCTCTCGCCTATGTTTACAATTGGCATAAACTTTTTCATATGCAAATCGCAAGTTTAGCAAAATATTTCGTTTATTGTTGAAGTTTTCTTTAGTTGCTCGTCAACATTTTGTAGTCACACACATACAAATACATGTGCATGTTTTTTTTGGCTGTGCAAAAGTTAGCTAAAAAGTTTTTCAACTAACCAAAGAATTTGATAAATTGCGCTAGACTAGCGTAAGCAGTTGCCAAATCTAGGTTTATCTGCCAGCAAACCAAATCAGTTTGAAAATTATTCAAATTTTGTTTTTTTTTTTTTTTAGTATTTAATATAAAAAATTCATGACACCTTTTATTGATTTTAGTTGTTTGTTAGATGTGTGTGTGTGTGAGTGTTTGTGTGTTTCGTTTTATACACCAATATACAATAATGCATATATACATCTATATATATATTTATTCACTTAACTAACTGCGTTTTATCACTAGATTTTTACGTTCTCGCTTTCGATCGCTTTTTATCGCTTAAATCGAAGTCAGCAAATTATTATTATTATTTTTTTTTTTTTAATAATTTTTATTTGTTTTTGTTGTTGTATTTAGCGCATATACTTTAATATAGACTTATTATTCAATTAGAACACACACAGCCTTGCTTTGTTTCTCTAAAAAATTACACTTACAATTTCTAGTTAATTACAATTAATTACACAACGACAAAAACGCTTAAATATTTAATTACAATTTGTATGCGTTTCAAATGTCACTGAAAAAAGCATTTAATTTGTTTTTTTTTTATTTTCATTTTTTTTCTTGTGTTTTCTATAATTTAAAGCCACATTTAGATAGTTATACAAAATGCACAGTTAGAGTTACATCTATAGCTTATTATACAATATATAATATAATTAACTAATTACTACAATACTTGCTTACAGAAATTTGCTAAATAAATATTGCAGCCATATACATGTAAATATACTTTATAGAAATCATAATATGCTACCTAAAAAGCCCGAATATTATTTCAGTGACTCAATTGTTATTAAAGCTTGCCAGATTATTGGATGGCAACTCTTTAGCAAGTGGCCTGGCAACTCTCTATGCTCAATTGGTTTTCCAAAACTTTGATTTGTCAATGCTTTTTTCTGTATTGCTACAAAATTGTTAACAAATCATAATAAACACACAGTTTATATGCTAGATGAATATTATTTTTCATCTCATGTTTTTTTGTTTCTTTTTTTTAGTTTTTTTTTGTTTTTTGTTTTAATATATATGTAATAAAAGTTTTTGCTTTGCAAGCTTTATTAAAATGGCATTCTGCTGCGCTATCTTACATTTATCCACTATATAAGGTGTTGTCTGATGTGTTTTTCATGCTCATTGTTCAACTTTTTTTTTTTTAATATTTTGTGTATGGTATTTTCTTTCTTTTTTTTTACAAACATTTCGTGTATACAAGGCTATAAAAATTTACACTTGTTGCGAATTTCTATTTGTATGACAGCAATTTGATGGGCAGCATAGTTATGTACAATATATATAGGACCAATGTGCTATACAGAACGACGGCAAACAACTGGAAAGAAAGAGGGGAAAAAATATATAAAAATATACATATTTCAATATTTTTATAAATACCCTTTCAAGTAGATCTCACCTTTTGACTCGTTAGCAGCATCACTTTACTTGGCCTTCGAAATAATTTGGTTTAAATTAGTCGTATTCTAGGGCAACTAGAGAAGAAACGTTTACTTCGAATCTAAATAGTTAAGATCAGAGAATACAAAGTCATAATTAATACAAACAAAAAAATTGATTCAATTATATTTGTATGCCAAAACAAACAATTAAAGACACCAAATTGCGTTCATGTGCATTTTGAAACAGAAAACAAAACTTTATTTATATATATTTAAATAAGCATGTGTCTTATGTATACATATGTGTGTATGTAGTGTAGTGTATGTGTATGTTGTGTGAGCAATGTGTGTGTAGATATTTTACATAAACAAAACTATGCTCTACATAAACTAATGCAAAATATATAAATTTTTCAATTAAACTACAAAATGTTTAATGCATGAAAATGAGTCTAAATATGATATTTAAAAGATTTTGAAATGAATACAAAAAAGTGTATTACAAGAAATAATAATAATGAATAAAAAAAGGAATTTTATAAAATATTTAATTTGCTGAAATCATACAAAAAAAGAAAAAAATTATAGTTGTATTTTGTTTTATTTTCTCACATTAACACTAAACAATTTTGTAGTAGCTCAGTAAATAAAAATTAAAGCTAAATGAAATATATAATAATAGTAATGAGTGTGTAAAGTTAATTAAGAATAACAAAAACATTGTTTTTTTTTCCATTCAGTACAAATAAAAAATTTGGATAAATTTGTTTGTTTTAACAATTCAGTTTGGGCATTAAAAACTAAAATATTCATATACGCATTTGCATATAAAAAAAAGAGAATCCATTTAACAAAACAAAGTAATATATATTTTATATAGTATATATATATATATATATAGTATAGTTTAGTTGAGAACTTCAGATATTCAACAAACGTTCAAAACAACTTGTGACTTGCAACATCATGAGATGAACAAATGAAACAGAGACAAGTGTGAATTATTCAAAATTGATTTAAATTTTTTGTTTTTTGTGTTTTTTTTTTTAGATTTTTTTTTTGTTTTTTCTTTTTTTCTTCTTGTGAAACTTAAAAGCTAACACTTGAAACAGATTAAATATATATATTTATGTGGTGTGTCATATATTCGAAATAGAAAAAAAAGAGAGAGAGAGAGAGAGTATACAACAAAAAAATGAGTTGTTAAAATATGTTTTAACTGTACGACAACAGCTTAAAAAATATATAGATAAATGTGTCGTTAAATTTGTTGCGAAAATAACTTCAAAGCGTAACAAACAGAAAGTGTTTCGACAGTACTAAACGCTAAACTAAGGCACTAAGGTTATAGGGTATCTCTATGTTTAATAGGTTTTCTTTTTGTTCAACTTCAACATATAACGTGCTAATTATTTAATTGATGTCTCTTTTTTTTTTCTTTTTTTTTCTTGGCACAAATTCATGTCTTTTTTCAATTGGAATTTCTTGTTTTTTTTTTTTGTTTTTGTAAATTTTTATATTTAGTTTTTTGTTTTAGGTGTTTCATAGGGTATACGTACAACGTAGGGTTCTTGACTTTTTGGTTTACTTTAAACGCGCGCGCTCCACACGGGTAACTCTTCATTGGACTACTCCATTTGACAATTTAATTCGAGTTGGTATATTCTTTCAAGGGTAAACATTTCTTATTGTTGCTCTTTTAGCTATAGTTGTTGTTGTTGTTGTTAATATAAGTTGTTAAGTTTGTTCCTGCAGCTGAATTCATCTCAATTCTAATTTCTCTTTTACTCTTCCACTCATTCCCCTATTCTCAGCTTCTCTGTTCTCATTGAAGTGCTCCTGTTCTCTTCTTCTTCCTAGTACGGTTTGGATGCATCCTTGGGCTTCTTCAGTTGCACCTTCAAACGCTTGGTGCCCACCTGAAAACCGTTCATTGCCTTAATGGCCATCTGTGCCGATTCCGGATTATCGAATGAAACGAAACCGAAACATTTCGATAGACTCGTTTGCTTATCAATGAATACCTTGGCCGAGATAACATTGCCAAATGGCAAGAATGTTGAAGCCAAATCGGTGTCGGTAAACTCCTGTGGCAAGTGATAGATAAACAGATTACAGCCTTCAGGACCTGCAAGAAATGAATGGAGAATAAAGTTAATAATCAGAATTCTAGTATATAATAATATTATGTTCCCCTTGAGTCATTTAATATAGAAAATGTATAAATAAATATATATTATAATAAATATTTAAATAATAGAAATATATAATATATACATTTAATGGAAATATACAGTAGATTCAGCTACACCTTTATAAGATTATTTTATATACAATAGTATATTATCATCACAATATAAAATATTTTGACCTTATATAGCTAACTCGGTACATTCAAGTGTTGAAGTCGCATAGCTGCCAGCCGTCCGACACATCTAATTTGCCACTTTATCTAACCCCAACTTAAAGGTCATTTCATCTGTTGTCCACTGCTCAATCAACAGTCGTTTTTAGGAGGTCTTCATCTCGGGGTCTTATCTTTGCAATGAGCAATTAATTTACCTCGCACACGTCTGACTGTCCGCACACACACACACATGCACACACACACACAAAGTTCTGGCATAATGACAGATGCTCGAATGAGCTGAAATTTGAGCAGACAAAAGCTAAAATTATATGTACTCAGCGGGCAAGAAGAGACCAGTGGAGGCTTGCCAGAAGGGCAAGCGAGTTGGTCGTACGAGAGGCTGATTGCCAAAACGGATACGGAAATGATGCGCCCAAGTGCTCGTATGTGTGTGTGTGTGAGAGAAAGACTATCTGTGTGTGTGCGTGTGTGTACGAAGGCGTGTCACATTTTGTTTAGCAGCACGTGCCGCCAACTGTCGCTGGCATCGCATATTAACAGCTGCGCTCTCGTCAACGGCTTCGTCCTGCTGCGGTTTGCACTTTTCGTGCAAATTACTGTCAATGTCCACAGCAGTCAGCCCAGCCAGCTCAGTCAGCTCAGTCAGCCAGTCACAGTAGTTGCAGTAGCAGTAGCAGCAGCTGTTGCTGTTGTTGTTGTTGTTTTTGTTGTAGGTGCTGCCATTAGGTTGGTTTTCACTTTCGAGCTGCTTTTAATGACGCTTTAAGTAGCAGTTGGCAGTTGACATTTTGCGGTCTGTCAATTTGCCAGGGTGCATTACTTCCGCTAATAGCCAAACAATTTGTTAAGAAGTTGCGTTAAGCTAAGATCGGCAATGACTTGTGAAGATATATAAGCTGATATAAAATATTTAAGCACCATATATATGACTCTAATGTTAAGTGCTTTATTGGAGAATGGCTGACTAAGTTAATGTTAATGTAGAGCGTATTTTAGTTTTAGAAGAAGGAAATTAGTTGGATGTAAAATATACTCAATAAAAGTTGTATTAAAATATTTATCATTTTTTCAATAAAACAAATTTCCATTACATAAAAATTCATTAAAAATATTATTTCATATATGTTGTTCAATGACTTTTAACAGCTTAGTGAAAACTATCTTTATGAACACCTTTCATTTAATTATTAATTATCAAAGTTTTACCATAAACATCTTATATATCTATGCAAAATTTTAATTAAATATCAAAAAATATTTGCTGCTGCTTATTCCTTTCAATTTATTTAATTTAATATCCATTATTATACGTAAATTCTGTTTTGAATATAAGCCTATCATTTAATTATTAAAATATTACCATAAGCTACTCGTTTACCAACGTTTCTATCTCGCTCAATTATGATAATCTGCTTAAATTTAATCTTTAAACAATTGTTATGAGAAATTTCTTTAGCTGGGCTTTGTGCCATTGCACTATGGGGAAAATTTCAAATTATCGGGTATAAATTAATAACTTGAAAACTAAGCCAGATTTTTTGATCCGGTTTTTTAATTATTATTATGTATTCCCTCAGAAATATTATTGGAAAAGGGGGCGTGTCCCCGCCCACCCAAACAAAATTTTTTATTATTAATTTAAAAAAAAAATTTTTTTTTTTTTAAATTTTGGTTATCAATATTTCAAACTAATTATTTTTGTTCAAAAAGAAATTAATATTCTTCAGTTTCGAGTTCTAGATCAGCCAGAAATATTTATCCTACAAAATCGTCTTCGGGCTCATTTATTTCCAATCGGCAATCATATTTTTGCAAATAATGCGGATTTTGCTTTTCAAATATAATTAATAAGTTTAATCTTATTTAGTTTCGCCTTAAAAAAATCAAGAATTACTTTGTTATTGTTAAATTTGCATTTTCCATTGAGCCAAAAAGCATTCAGCTCAGCGTTCGAAAACCTCGTAGTCACTTGCAAGAAATTAATTTGCGCCGGTTGTGCGGAAAAGTGCACATTGAGACAAAGTTCATTAAAATCATAATTAATGACTCTACGATATGCAATTGGAATTACACTTATCAGCCCTTCTACTTTTTTTGTATGCCTTCTCAAAGGTGAAATTCCTTTACACGAAATGACAATGGACAACACTTTCTAATTTTACAAAATATTAATAGAACAAGCGCAAATACAAAAAGTTGGGTTATTCAACACATAGTACAAACTCTTATGATTGATATCCCTTTTAAATTTCATAAAAATTATGCATGGTCTTCGAGTAATGACAATTTGAAAATCGGCTACCAAAAATTGCGATCTTAAGCCACGTGATTTTCGAAAACAACAGCTGACTTTAACAGCTGTTAGGCTTAACAGTGGACTGTTAATTAACATTTTATGTATTGTTTCTAAAACTTTGGAGTTTTCTAAAGATGCTAGCATAAAAAGAAATTGAATTTGAATACTTTGAAAAAAAGACTAAATACCCGAAAAACGGCAAAATTCCCCATAGTGCATTGTATTGTAGACTTAGGCCGCACTATCCCCCCCCACACGCTTGCGGCATTCGTGTCGTATACGCAATTAATCTGCAATGCCTGCACATCAACGCTATCATAAATGCATGGCCAAGGATAATAACAACGGCAACAACAACAACAACAACAACAACAACAATTTGCAATTTATGTACATGCCGACTTGACGCATGTACCACGCCCACAAAAGCTCATAATGCATGGCGCATTGTAATCAAATAACTTTGTACGCCTACTTCGTCCTAGTTGCTGCTGCTCCTCCTGCTGCTGCTGTTGCTATTGTTGTTGTTGCTGTTGCTGCTACTGTTGAGCTTGTCAGCTTCATCATCGTTTGCCAGCAGCACTATTAATAACATAGATACATCTTTTGTCATCTTTGCCGCGAGTAGCAGTGCATCATGCACATGCCCAAACCCAACGTTCCACACGCCCACACGCCCACACGTTCAAATGCCTACCCCGTTTAGTTTGATTGAATTTCCAGGCACAAATCAAAGGACTTTGCTTTCGGCCTCCCTCCCTGTTGACGAACCACAACAGCTCAAGTGAGTGACTGATGCGATTATAAAATGAAAGCACAAATTAAGAGGCGTTCGCGCCCATTCCACTTCCCACATGTGTGTGTGCTGAGGGCATGTGTCGCGCTGGAGTGGGACGGGTATTCGCTCATTGTTCCCCATTATATGGCCTGCAGATATGCCCTTGCAAATGCTCCTTTATATACATTAATTCACTTTGCTAGTCAGGCTCTATAGGCATGTGTGTGTGTGTGTGTATTGCTCCTTTGCTCTTTTGCATACACTCTGCAATTAATTTGAGACACACACACACACATATCTACGCTTGCCTTTTGTTGTTAATTAAAGAGTGTTGATTAATGCTTAAAAATTTGCTGCTTGCTTCACATTGAATTAAGCGACTAATGAACGGCACGGCAAAAAAAAAAAAAAAAAAACAAGCACCAAAGACACAGAATAAATATATAATTATCAAAAGCTTCATTTGCTGCCAGAACAACGTCAACGAAAGTCAGAGTGTTGCAGCTGTTAATCCTCATAGAAAAAGATTTTAAATTATATTTTTGTGAGTGAAAGCCAAGACCTACGATTGAATTTGAAATTTTATGTAGCATACTTTTTAGGGCAAATGAACTTTTAAATTTCACTTTATTGATATCACAAATTCTATGAAAACAGAAACTATAGAACAAATTTAACGAGATATCAGCTATGTAGAATTAACTTATTTTTTTTTTTTTTTCTTTTTAAGTAATGGATCATCAAAGGCATCAAGATTTTTGAGAAACTATAACGAAACTTAACATGATTCAACTTTCATTTCGAATTTACTTATTTTTATATCTTTTTTTTTTTAAAGTAATCAAAGCCAGACCATCAAAATTATTGGTGGCCAAGTTTTATTAATAAACTAAATTAAATCAGAAATTATAATTTATTAAAATCATAGAAAATTTAAGTAATTCATAGCAATCATTTCAACTGCTGTATTTTGTCTATTCTCTTGTTCTTAAACATTCATCATTCAGGTATTTTAATAAGACTATCATACGAGAGAAAATGATTATATTTTATTTTACTTTAATCATTAAAAATTATTTTAAATATTTCAAAGCTGAACCCTAACAAATTATTAATCATATCTGCTCGCATCTATTTGCTTGTTCACAAAAGCCTCTAAATCTAACGCCCTTAAACGTTTTCTTTTCTCTTTTTTGCTATTCTCTACAGCTTTAACAACAACAATAGCAACAAGATTCTATCAACATTTTTCATAGCTAGAAAAATCTGAAATCGAAGTTAAGGCGAGACAAGAAAAAAAATAAATAAATAAGAAAAAAAAAAAGAAAAAAAAAACAACACAAAAAAAATATAAATAAATGCAGCAGATTTGTGCAATCTGTGTGTGGAGACGACAAACTGCAGCTGCGGGTGGCACAACAATGTCTGGGGGCAGATAAATTCTCAGCATGTGGAATTTATCAAATGACGACATGAGCATAAGCAGCAGCAGCAACGGCAGCAAAAAATGAAAAACACTAGCACTAGCACTGGCAGCAGAAGAGAAGCAACAGTAACGGAGTAACAACAACAACAGGAAACAAGTTATAAGCATGTAGACAGGCGCAGACGACAGGCGCAAAATTAAGCAGGAAGCGTACAAAAGGATGTGAGAGCAAAATAAAAAATAAAAATAAAATAAAAAATCTAGCAACTAACCAGCTAAAGCAGTGGGTAGTAGTAGTTGTGGGTACATCTAATGCACATGTAGTAAATAAATATGCTTTAAATGCAAGTCCGTTGCAAAAGACAGCCAAATATGACACTGACAGAGGAGGGCCAAACATTGCATTGCCCCCGAGAGGGCGTAAAAGATGGAAACTGCAAGAAAAACCCCCTGCCCAAACGGACGGATGCAGCCGGCTTAAAGTCATGTGCATAAGCCGGAAGTTGGAATATGAAATAACCAAGTGCAGGCATATAAACTGTGTGAGGGAATCAGAGAATGAGAAAGAGGATAGAGGGCAAGAGTGGAAAGTACGAAAGATTTGCGACAAGCTTGACTTTAACTGCAGATTGTCCAGTCGAATGCCACACAGAGAGTGATTATGAGCATAGGCATATAGGCAGGAATGCTTAAGTCTACACTGAGAGAAATATATATGCAAAAGTTTAAGTAATTAGATATTAGATAATATGAAATTATTTGTTAGCTAGAGTAGGAACAACTTCAATCAGTCAATTCAAACTTTTCATTTCACACAAGAAAACATAAATTTACTCTCTATACTTTAACACATAAATTTAATTATAATTAGCCAAATGACAATATGCTAAAAGAAACTGAATCCAACTTGAGTCTAGAATCTACAACAACCTTTCTCAAACAGAGTGCAAGTGTGTGTGTGTGTGTCGCAATAAAATCAATAAAGCTATATGCAAGCCAGATGTTATGTTGCCATATAAATTCCATTTGGCTGGGCCATGCCCTTGAGAACCGAATTGAAACGCGGGCAAAAAGGAAGAAATTGGCAAAAAAGAGGAAAAAACGTGAAAAAAATGCTTGGGCCACTGCTTGTTAGCAAACATGTTAGCAGCAGAAAGCGTGGGCATAAAGATATATACACACACACTCTCTCTATATATATACATATATATCTAGTGTGTGACTGTGTGTGTGCATCAATAGGAAGCACAAGCTGGAGTAGACATGGAGACAAGAACTCGTAACGGATGCGGCATCTTTGCTCAGCGGAAGAGGAAAATGCAATATAGGAAATCGTTTTTCGCACACATATAAAACTACCGCCACACACACACACACATATATACACAACACAAGAAAAACAAAACCGGAAGTTTATTTGTGTATGTGGGCACAAAAAGTGAAGAAAAAAAATGCTGCTGTGGTAAAATTTGTTACATATATAAAAGGGGTTTTTTCTTATTTTAGATTTTGTGGCGGTTTTTTCTGCGGTTTACAGCGAACTGCATTGGGGAATAATGTAGCCAACATAATGATAATGATACCAAGTCAAATGCATTTTTAAGCCAAAGACGCGACGCTATAATGCATGCAGCAGTTAACAAGCTGCTTAGCTCTATAGAGAATAAGGCAAGCGTAAATAATGCAAGAGTAACAAATTAGAAGCATACAACGGAGGAGTTATGCATATGAATAAAGAAACAGCGAAACGCGAGGGCATAGTGCATATGCATATGCAGAGAGGTAGAATAATAAGTTAAGTAATGCTATGATGTAACTTGAGATATTGGCAGGGGAATTATATCAAATTTAAGTTGGCCAAGTGGAGAAAGTAATCAAGAAATAAAATAAATTAATTAAATACTCTATGAGTATTATATTCGATATCCCTATTAAAATTGGGTAGCTATAAAATTTATTTATAGTAAACTATCAAGTCTTTCGATAAGTAAATATTTAATAGACAAAAAAGTTTTCTCCTGCCTTTGTATTGCATTTCTGCCAATCCAAAAAACAAAATTCTCGCGAGACATAATAAATTCATATATAAAGGAATCTCAAGAAATGAATACATGAATCAGGATGCACGACTCAATAAATTAATATTAAATGCACGAATCAGACTAAACAAATCTAAAAATTAACAAATATCAAAACTTAAATACATGAATCTCTCTTAAATATCTAAATTACTCAATGATATATCATAATAGAAGATTCGCCTACATTTTTAAGTAATGTATGCTGATATACAAGAATTTATTAGCCTGCATTTTCAATACTCTACTCTATTACTCTCCCTTTCTCTCTCTCTCTCTCTCTCTTGCTCTTACCATCTCCCAATTTTGCATCGTTTCACATTTTCTACATATATTAATGTTAGTAAACAAATATAAAAGCTTTCAAAGTTTGCCCTTATCTATTGCTAATGTTAAATCAATAGCCCAAAAACCAAACTTTAACTCAATTAATATCTACTCTATGATACGCACAAACACACACACACACACACATATAAACCTTTTTCCACCTGCCGAAAAACTAATATGAGACTAATTATCCCCGCAAGTCCAACTTTTTGCACACTTTGAGATCAAGGGAAAAAAAAAAATATATATATATAGATATAATGCTCGAGTAGTTTAGTCCAAAATGCAGTGAAGTGTACAGAGCGTTGGCATTTGGGGGAGAGGGACGTAAACATGGCAGCTCGCATGTCGCATAACATGCGCAATTTGTTTGAATGTGGACGATTGATGCTACACAATCATGTCTCGCTATGTATGTGTGCAGCGCTTGTTGTGTATTTTTGTTGGCCACGAGGGAATTTTTCGGGCAACATCATGAGTCAGCAAAGCAAACAAGTCACACAGACGCATACTGAGAGAGAGAGAGAGAGAGAGAGGGAGAGAGGGAGAAATGAAGACGCAGCGGCGTCATCCACAAAAGTCAGTCAACTGCAAAAACATATACACATACACATGTAGCCCACATACATATGCATATAAACATACACATTTGTATATATATTTTTATATATGTATATGCATAGCTTCGTATATATTTTATTTGGCATGCTGAATGCCGCCAGACGCCAAGTCAAGCCAACCTCTGCCCCCTCTT
This sequence comes from Drosophila antonietae, assembly GCA_030914385.1. Classification (NCBI taxonomy): domain Eukaryota; kingdom Metazoa; phylum Arthropoda; class Insecta; order Diptera; family Drosophilidae; genus Drosophila; species Drosophila antonietae. The sequence continues at coordinate 23,235 of JAUESO010000184.1, forward strand.
TCACACTGTCTTTCACTCTCTCTCTCTCTCTCTCTCTCTCTCCTGTCTCTTTCACTCTCGTCTCACATTCTGACGACTGTTGCTTATGTAACCGGAAATATGGCAAAAAGTGCAACGCCAAAACATTTTCCGTTGCATTTTCCCCAAAGCAGCAGCAGTGGCATTAGCAGCGGCATCAGCATCAGCATCAGCGTCGTCATCGTCTTCGTCTTCGTTTTTGCTATCTGCTTAGCAGTGACTGCCCCTACTATATCCACACACACACACACACACACACATTCGCGCTCATACACCCACATCACAGTCCCTCTCTCCTTCGCCATATCACATGCAACTTTAATGTTATGTGTGCCAAAGCGCAATTCGCTGTTGGCGCTGCAGTTGATCTGTGTCTGTATCTATGTGTGCGTGTGTGTGTGTGTGTGTGAGCTTAGAGGGTGGTGTCGAACACATTGCAATATTTTCTGATATCGACATTCACGTCTGACTAATGGAATTGTGTGTCAAGTGTGTAATATTTACACTGTGTCAAAAGCTGATAAAAATTTAAGCTGCAGCAAAATGCCGTTCGTTATAAATTCGCATTACTGCATGTGTATGTGTGCCCGTGTGCATGTGTGTGTGTGAGAAAAGTTGGAAAATGTCTAAGTTGATTGATCCTATTGATTTTTCCTATCTTCTCCAACACTTTGGGAGTTGAAAAGCGAATAAGGATTTGTATCAGCAAACAGCCTTAAATCTGCTTTTGCCAATCGAAAATGTGAATTGAAAAATATAAGGAGAGAGCCAAGGCAAGTAGAAAATAAGATGACGACGTTGTGGCAATGGAGATGGAGTTTACTTTTCATTCCTTTTTCTTGTTCTAGTTGCCTTCCTATATACAGTTCATTTTTGGATTTTGTACAATGGAAAGTTATTTGCACGTGCATTTGCAAGCAGCCTAACCAATACAGCTTGCATTTTTGCAACGTTGTTGAGAGTCGTTAGCTTTTGCCTCAACATTGATGGTGCAATGGGCAAATAAGCCAATCTCTGGATGCATTACAAAAAGAATTTGTTTTCACAATGTAACTGAGAGATGAATGAGATAATGAGACATCACAGAGGAATTTAGCATCAAATCAGGTAAATCTATTGCAAGCGTATGCAAAAATTTACAAAGGATTACAGTTTGATGAGATTTATTATGTGAATATAGAAACGTTAAGCTGTTTTTTATTACTTTATAAAAGCTTATTTTTATCTTTTTTTTTTAACTTTAGCAGAAAAGAATTAATATATAATTATTATTGTTATTTTTTTTTTTTTACTATACTTAATTTATATTTTAATTCCTAAATTGAAATCTCTTTACTTTTCAATTTCAAATATTAAAGATAATTTCCTACTTTCAACAAATATTAAATTCTCTTCCAAATCTTAATACTCGACGCACTTATTTTCAACTTTATTCAATACATTTTCGTAAGAAATATTTTTCTGAGCAAATACAGATAAATCTACGCGTTTCATATGTGCTATGCATGCAGTGAAACATAAGTTGCACTACAGTCACCTTTACGCTCACCACAACACAGAAAGTACACCCAATAGTTGCATACACAACAAACCAACCACCCACTCTGGCACCCACATTCACCCACACACAGTCTAATGAAAGATTAATCCAGCAGCAAATAACTAAGTAGATTGACAACCAAACGGGCTGCATGACAGGCACAAAGGCAGCGCGCAAAACCGCAAAATGGATGCGAATGCGAATGACGCTGACAGCGATGAGCGGGTTAATGCATTTGATGTTGCAGCACCAGCAGCAGAATAGAGCAGATGCAGCAGCAGCAGCAGCAATGGCTGCAAAAACGGCAACATTTAGTTTTATGTAATGCTATAGAGCGAGTGAACGACTGTCTGTCTGTCTGACTGACTGACAGAACCGCAGTCAGACATTTTAGAGCATTTATCAAAATGCCTGGCGTTTAGACATTTCTATTTGTGTGCAAAGAGAGAGCTTCAAACCAAACTCCCCAATGTACCCCCAATTCATATTCCCCAATTGCAAAACCCATGCCACTCCCTTACCTAACCCCTACTGCTCTACTATCCACTATCCCCTTTCCCAGAATATCCCAATTACTCACCTTCAATCTGCTTGCCCGCAGCAGCGGCCGCAGCGGCGCTCAGCGCAACGCTGGCTAACGGTGAGGCGGACAGTGCGGTGGTGTTTCCAAATTGCGGTAAACCAGCGGCTGTTGACATATACGCCGATGCCAATGGATTTGGATCAGACCCTGCAATGAAAAAATAGACACATTTAGTAATATATCTATATATATATATATATATATATATATATATATATATATATATCGGTATCAGTTGCGTGTTTGAACGTAGTTTGGGTCGCTGCTGCAGCCCAAAGTAAATTACATTTTGGAAAACCAAAAATTATATAACGAAATTAAAATCGCGCTGCTTTCAAATTTTGTGTGTTCGAATGAGATGTGTGCGTGTGTGTGTGTGTCATCAACCTATGTGTGTGTATGTTTGAGTGTGCATTAGCCAGATTTAGCTGGCGGTTTCCAATAAAGCGTTTATATCACTCAAAATGTCAGCTTGTTAGATCTGTCTATTAAGCTGTTGGAAAAGTTAATGCTGGAAATCCTTTTCAATTGTCATGCAGTTCATGTAATATTATATATTATTAATATACATTATTTTTAATATTAAGGAGTGTGTGAGGGACAGTTTCACATTATTTATCTTTATTCTCTAGTTCAATATTTCTTTACCTAAAGAAAAAGAAAAATAAAGGTAATAAAAAAAAAAATAATAATAATATAAATTAATAATAAATTTTATAAAATAAACTAAACTAAAATAAATAAATAGGTAATAATTAAAATAAAATAGAAATAAATATATAAAATAGAATAAAAATAAATAAATTAATAACAAAATAAAGTAAACTAAAATCAAATAAATAAATAATACAAAATTAAAGTAAAATGAAATAAAATTAAATTAATAAAAAATAAATAATTAAAACAAATAAAATAGAATAAATTAAAATAAACTAATAATAAATCAAATAAAATAAAAATCATATAGAATTTAATAAATAAATAAAATAAAGCTAATACAACTTCGAATCTGCTTTATGCGACAGCAGCTAAGTAGTTAATCATATTATTACTATTATTATTATTATCGTATTTACTTTCGCCTTGCAGTTGGTCGTTTAACTTCCCTTTCTCAATCCCCCCTCTTCCACACTCTCTCACGCTGCCAGACGTAATTAATCATTGAACATAACACGCCGCGAGGGCAACATTTGATTATATTTAACACAAAACACAATTATATTAACAATTAGTTATACATATCTATGCGTGTTTGTGTGTGTGTCTGTTGCGTTTTCTATATAAATCTAAATTTAATTTGTTACTCATACGCCATGTGTGGCACACACGTTCGTGTGTATGTGTGTGTGTGTGATGGCTGTGTATGTGTGTGAGTAAAGTCTGGTTTTGTGTTTTGTGTAATTTGACGCCTGTTGTTTGTTATTTAGTTGTTTTGCGTCGCCCGCCGTCATGCAATGCAATTTTGCGGTTTTCAGTTGCGCGAATAGCTCTCTCCCTCTCTCTTGATCTCGCTCTCACTCTCTCTCTTTCTCTTTTCCCCTGCTGGCTGTTATTAATGAGTTTTGTAACTGTAAGAGTGCGTGCATATGTGTGCGTGTGTGGTCGCTGCATGTTGACAATGAGTGTCCACCAGTGCATTTGATAACTAATTTGGCTAATAACAAAATATGATGTCAGTTCGTCATGGCGACTATCGAGTTAGTAGCCAGACACAAAGAGTATGAAAATAACAATGAGAGAGTGGAGGAGGGGGGCAAGAGATATGGCCAGTGACAGAGGGCAAAAACTTTGCATTTTCAGTCAAGTTAAAATTATTTCTATGCCATATAAAATTATACGAAAACTTCTTCAAAGAACTCAACTGCTACTGCTACTGCCATACACACACACACACACACATACGCGCACTGCCAAACTTTTGTGAGATTTTACAGATTTAATTTCAAAAGTTTTTACCCATGTGCTGCAGCAGCAGCAACAACAACAGCACCTCCTCCCACTAGCCCACTTCGCTCAATTGCCACGCCCACCTTATGCACTCCACCTGAGGTGTTGCAATCAATTTTTTTGTGTAGCGGCAGGGAGGCTTAGCAGGAGGGGCAGTTGGCAACATTTTTAATTTAACAGCTTGAAATGTGAAGAGCCAAAGTCTTGGCAAGTTTTGTGTGTATATGTGTGTGTATCATAAACAATACATAGGTAATATTGTTGTTGTGCAAGGAAAAAAAAAGAAAAGAAGGAAACGACTGCTAAATACTCTGACATTTGTTATGAGACAAAGAGATTGCAAGAGCGTGCATGAAATGTATGTGTGTTTTGTTTATATATTTTTAATATACTATATAAATTTATGTATTAAATCAGCTCAAAGTGAAATTCATAGATGTGACTAGAAACTGCGATCAGCACTGTGACTTGAAACTTTTCATTACAAGCTTTGTTGAACAACAAAAAAAATAGCTAAATAATGTGAGTAGCTAGAACTATGAACTATGGTTAACAAATATTTCACTTAACGAACAAGATGTTGAAACAAATTGTGTTCATTAATCGAGTGTGCACTGTATTTCTACTTATTTTTCTATATATCCTTAGAGTCAATTCAAATTGTAAGCAAATATACCCCAGTGAGTATAAAGCTATGATAAAGTTCTATATATATATATATTTTATATATCTATTGCTCTCTGCTATCAATATTCTCTCCCATTGCCTCACACTAAAAAGCAGAGAACTAAAACTGACAAATTTATAAATAAATTTCAGGCATATGCATACTGGCAAAAGTTAAAAGGTAACTCTAACTTCAAAGAAGTTTTGCATATTTTCCAAGAAATTAAAGAAATTGAAGAAATTGTTTTAATTGTTTGTTGTTGCAACTCTCTCTTCCTCTCTCCACCCCCCCAAGCTAGACAGACAGACAGAGCCCAGACGCATGTGAGCGTTGGTCAGTAAGCAAAATTTTGTATGCAACATGTTATGTCTGAGGGCTAGAACTCTTGGCCAGGCCAATAATAACAAAGCAGGCATAACAAATACGCACACACACACATATGGAGGCTACAACTATTTGGTATTTTTGCCCCTACTCTTCGCCTTGGATATTGGACTTTTTAGCTGGCAAATTTGTGCAAAATTTTGAGGCAAGTTTTTGTATATTTTTCTGAAATTCTTTTTCTTCTTCTCTTTATTTATTTGTTATTTTTGTTGTTGGCCAAAGACTTTGCCACTTGCAGGCACTTGAAGACTTTTGGCAGCTGTAGTTGTTGCTGCTGCTGTTGCTGTTGCTGCTGCTGTTGATTTTGAAGTGCAAAGAGCGAAAAAACGTATAAACAAACGTAATGGAGAGCCATGTTGAGAACAGAGCTGAAAACGTGTTTGTTAGCAGATGGGCGGCGTGGGCAGGAAGCGCAACTCCCTCCGAAAAATATAAAGAATATGAAGAAGAAGACGAAAAAAGAGGAAGCAAAACGAAACTGTGTATGCAGCAGTTGAGGGTTTATAAACTACATAGTTTACAGCACTTTACAAAACTTTGATTAAGATTTTCGTTTGTTGCTTTTCCCTTTTGATTTTGTTTTCTCTTTTCAACTTTTTGTTGTTTCTATTTCGTTTGCCAAAACAAAGCAAAAAAAAAAAAAAGAAACTTTTGAATTGGTTGCGCTTGAGATTGTAGCAGGATTTTGTTAGATTCTTTTGTTTTTTGATGGGGTTTATTCGAGGGGGGGTGTTAGGATAATGGTTAATAAAGACCAGCGACTGCGCGTGTTGAAAATCTTGCTGCTGCACACAAAAACGGATTAGGTTAACGCTTAAAACTTGAATGCAACGTGAAAGTGTCGAGAGGCAAGAGCCAAAGCAAAAGAAATGAAAAGAAGATTTCTGCTTCGGAGAGTGATGCACCTTAAGCTACTCATTAATCTATATATTGAATATACATTTTGAATATATATTTTGGAAATATCAAAAATTTTATATAAGTCGAAACGATTGCATACTGATGTCCTTTGATCGAACTCTTAAAAAAAAACTCAGTTTCAGAATGAAGTGATTCAGTTGCCCTTTTGGATGCCTTCATGCAGATAATGCAGATATCTAATATGTATCGAATATGTTTCGTAAATTATTTTAGCCAGAGTTGCCAAACAAAGGCTCTTATTTCAAATTCAATCTTTGCTTATTAACTGGCTAATAATAATCGCTGCTAACTATTGTTCTATTGCTCATAAATTATGGCAATATCATAATAACATTTTATCCCCCATAATAAGCTAGTAGCTTAGAGAGTAAATCTCCATATATATTTATCCCTACATGTATTTCTATATTCCCCCTAGTTATTCATATTTGCAACTGCAAAAATATATCTATAAAGTGCTTCCTCATTCCAAAATCAATATTGCAAACGTTATCAATATTTTCGCCTATCTGCCAATTACACAAAACTTCAATTGCCAATCTACACACAAATTTTCGACTATTTTTCGATGCTATCGCAATGTGCGCTTAAAACTTTGTACAATACCAATTTTCACACAGTCAAACAAACACACTTTCACACACTCACAGACACACACACACATATACACAGACACTGTGTGAGTGCTGGGCAACAATTATGAGCCAATCTGTGCGCACATATTGATATTTTGCAACGAGTTTTGCGTTGCGTTTGCGTTTGCGTTTCCCATAAACAATTTGCAGCAAACAAAAGCCTCGGGCACAATTTGTTTGGCCATTTTATTACAACAACAAAACAATTTTACACAGACACATTGAAACAGCATCAGCAACAGCAACAACCCGATTTCATGTAGAATCTACAGCCAAAAGTGATTTTCATGTCGAGTTTATGTTGCAGTTGGCTGCAAATGAAAAATAAAAACAAAAAAATTCTAGCAAATTTTCTTGTACATTACTTGCTTCATTTATGGCAAGGAGTAGAAGTTGAGAAGTTGATGCTGTGGGAAATCTCTCTCTCCCTCTCTCTCTCAAGTGGCATAGGCGCATCCCAAGAACTAGAAACTTAAGATTTTTTCGTTTGCTGCTTGCTGACTTCTCGACCGACGCTCGACAAGAATTTTTAATATTTCATTAAATTAAGTGCCCCGGAAATCGTTCAAGTGGCACACAATGAGCACGCACAAGTGCACAGCGGCGTAGGGGAGGCGTGGCTGGGCAAACAGAACTGTATTTGTAGTTTAGGCAGACACGAAAAATCCGCTTAAATATCAAGCTGTCCTCCCTCTCTCTACTATTTCTGTGTGTTGTGCTGTTTTGTTGGCATTTCTTTGGTTAAGTCAGGCACTTTTTTTCCTTTCACGGTTCGTAGCTGCTCATGAAATTAACGTGGTAATGCGCAGCTTAGCCAGCTAAATTCGCTTGGCCAGCATTGGCAAGTGGCTTGGGCTTGCAACCAAGGGCTTGGGCAGGGATTTCCTCTTTTGGGGTTTTTTCTTATTTTTGTGTATTAAAAAATTTAACAATAGCTGCGCCAGGCAAGCCAAAAAGCAGCAAGTGCGGTAGGAGAAAGAAATTGTGGTGAGCAAGTGAATGGCTAATGACATTTCTGTGTTCAAAGCGATTTTAAGTATTACAAATACAATACAAACTAAGAATTGAATAAGCACAGCTTGTTATCGATAACTATTGAAAATGATTGAAAAGATTAAGAACAGCAGAAAGTTCACTAATTAAGCTTTCGAGGCTAAAGAATTTGAATTTCTTATTGTAAAGTTCTATGTTGAACAAAAGAGAAGGAAAGTTATCCATGAAACGGCTTATTATCGATAACTATTGAATATGATTGAAAAGATTAAGAACAGCAGGAATTCAGCAGGAAGTCCACTAAGCTATCAAGGCTAAAGAATTCGTTGTTTTAAAAGTTCTATACTGAAAAAAAGGGAAGCAAAGCTAGCCTTTGTAATCGATCATTATCGATAACTCAAATATTGAGCCTAATAATATAAGTCTGAGCACTGTGAAAATTATTGTTAAACATATTCAAAAAATGTTGAACCTTATATTTCGAATATATTATATGTCATGCACAAAATGTTACATTTTATATATCTATAATATCAACCAATTAAACGCTACTCAAATTTTTGCCTGAGATTCATGACTAATCAGTTATACTATTACTTTCATGAACATAGCAGTAGATTGCACCGATATTATTGATTATGCTCTTATCTGTCAGCCAATTAAACGAAGCTAAAGCCTCATACTAAACAGCTAAATGCTTTTTTGTCTCACTATCGATAGTTGATTGTGAAATAATCTATAAATAAATACAAAAAAAAGAAAGGCAACTATTCTCAAAGAATATTTATATATTCTATATTCATATAATCTGCCATAGCTATGCATAATAAATTTAAAAAAAATTCCCTGTCAGCCTCGACAATTGCAACAATTCTTAATTGGTTTTATAGCTGTCTAGGCTTGCATTCTGTAAGCAGCCATATTTTCATTGCTGTCCATTGAAAAATGCAGGCCCAGCAGTTGTTGGCCATAATTCTTTCTGCAACTTGTATTGTAGCCACATTCGTTTTTATTGCTGCCGTGTTGAGGGATCTGTTTTGCTGCTACTTTATATTGCCGGTCTGGCTGTATGTCTGTCTGTTTGGCTCGGGTGTGTCGGCTTGGGTCTGGTATATAAGCCTGCGCCACGTGACAGATGGAAAATTCTTAACTGGGGAGTTGCACAAGTGATGCTGAAGCATTGCAATTTACTCTAAAGCGAAACGCGGCTAAAAGTCAATAAGGCCAAAGTTCTTGATGCGCCCCACTACCCGCTGAAGTCCTGCTGCTGCTGCTACTCTGTTGCAATAAGTTCCGTGTTGTTAATTTCTGAAGAGAGTGTAACTTGTAATTTTGTACGCTCCACGTTCTACGACTTCGCTTGGCTGTTGCAACAACTGCTGCTGCTGCTGCTCCTGCTGCTGCTGCTGCTTTACGGCCATCAACTATGGCGCGTGACGTAAACGACGACGTAAAACAGCAGCCACGTGAGCGCTGCAGAGCGTAAGTGACGCTTCGTTTGCTTTAAATGTCAAGTAAAATAACCATTATTAATATGATTCTTTTTCATTTCGCATAACGATAAATACATAAAAAAAAATAAAGAAAAATCCACAAAGTTCACAGCCGAAAATGGCAAGCGAAAAGCGTATCTGAAGTATGTCAAAATCAGGCAACGGAAAAACGTTTGCATGATAAACAGCTCTGTCTCTCTCTCTCTCCCTCTCTCAATCTCTCTTGCTCTCACCTGTTGTTTTTGCAGCCGCCTTTTTTCGTATCAGAGCTGCTGTATATATTGTATATATAAATTTATTTCCACATAAATTTGTTAGCATGTTAAAACAAGAATAGGAAAAAAATTTATTACTTTTAATGTTATTATTTTAACACCTAAGCTCCCTTGGCTTAAGTGGATAATAATTAATCGTATTCACTCAAATTAAAAAATAATGAGCATATTTTAGGGATTTGAAACAAGACAAAAACTAAAGAACTTTAAACTCCAAATTTTAAATGACAAATTAACTTATTAAATAACTAAAAATCAATATATTTATAGATAGAAAATACTCAATGAAAGACCTTAAGGTCATTATAAAAATAAACCATAAAACACCAATATCAACTGTCAACCAAATAAAAGGGAAAAGCTAAATGCAATTAGCCCAGTCATTAAGCCCGAGAAACGTAATTTAACAAATTAGGTGTGTGTGTGGGAAGTGGAAACAAAAATAATTAGTAATCGAAAAGGAAACAGTGTTGGGGAAAGGGATTCAAAAGGGCTTTAAGCGTAACAAATATTTCAACGGAACATTTTTATTTGGCAGCTGTCAAAAGTCAGACACAAATCCATTCACTGAGTGGGGTGTAATTAGAGTAGCTCAATTCCGTTTAAAAATAACGAAATTGGCTGATTAGTGAAGGGTTTCTCTTAGGTGTGTGTGTGTGTGTTTGTATGTGTATATAGACTTACATAAAAGTGCCGCTGTGTTTGTCAACTGTGCGCTGCCTGGCGAAGTTGCCGCATTGGTCAGACTCGGTTGCGTCATGGCAGCAATGGCTGCCAAATTCTGTACAGAAAGCGGATTCAATAGACCAGCAGCGGCGTTCGTGGTGTCCTGCGACGAATTATTTTGCTGAGCGGCACCCAGGCCTGTCAGTGCTGCAAAAGATTAGATTAAAGATATATGATTTAGTAATTATATATAACAGATAAGATTTTTCGCTTTTAAATTCATTAATTTAATAATTGTTCCAATTTTTCTGCATTGAAAGCAGGATCAGCATGCTCAAAGCTCAAAACTAAATTGCACTGCTAACAATTTTTCAGTTCTTAAAAAGAACTATTTTGAAGAGTTAATAAAAAAAAAAAAACAATATCTAGATTTTTCAATAAAAAAACACTAGAATAACCAATCTCGTGAAAGCAATAAGCCTATTAGCAGAGCTACAAAGAATCAGCGATCTATCATATCTTACAAATACCAACAAGCTTATATAAACTCATATATTATATTATAACGATATTCACCTTGCAACAGCTGTTGCTGCAGTCCAACTGTTTGCAGCTGCTGTAGCAACTGAATGCTGGCAGGCGTCAAAGCATCGGCACCCATTACTGGCGACGGTTGTTGCGGTGGGTTTGGCAGTATCGGTGTGGAAACTGTGGTTGGCGTCTGGCCGAGTGGTATATTAATATTTGTTGCCAAATTCCATAGATTCGCTTGTATTTGCTGAATCTTTTTCTGTTCCTTCTCCTTTTGTGTATCGGCAAATTTAACAACCAACGGCGATGTGCAGCCCTCCATGATTTTGTTTTGACTCAAGGTCTACAAAGAAGATATTGTATATTATTATTATTGTTATATTTATTAAGATTTAATTGAGATTTACTTACCACTCTAATGGCTGAAACGGCAGCGTGTTTTGTAGCAAATGTAACAAAGGCACAACCCTTGCTCTGGCCGTTCTGATCGCGCAGCACTGTGCACTCTTCAATGGCGCCGTGAACTTCAAATAATTTACGCACGTCGTTTTCGTTCAGCTTCTTATTTAGCATGCCAACAAACAGTTTGCGTTCTGCAAGAGATAAAAGAAGTAATGATGAGTGGATTGCATAAAATAGATTAGAAATAAGAAATAAAATATTGTGATGAATTACATCAAATAAGAAATTATTTTTAATATTTAGAAATTTATTTTGATATACAATAGATTTTGCTATAGGCTAATAACGCAGTTACAGTGTAGGTCAATATATTTTGATAAACAATTTAATTTTCTGATTTAAAACAAACAAAAATCAAAGTAAACTAAATTGAACAAAAATTTAATTCAAAATAAAATGTCATACATAATTTTCATGGATTATTGGACATCCCCTCATATGCAGCTCATTTGAAGGCATGAGACTAGACAAGTTCTAGCAGTGTGCATCGCAAACTACAATTATGTTAACCTCGACCTTGGTAACTTAATCGCAGCATGAAGCGGAATGCATGCGGAAGCATCAACCGCACAAACACACACACAAACACACACACAAACACACACACACATTACATTACATGACACACGCTCAAGGTGTAATTGAAAACCTCAGTTCAAGTCTGTGTCTGTGAAGACCACGAAACTATCAAATGACAAGGTTTGGGGTTTGTTATTGTCAGCATCAAGTGTAGAGCAGACAGAGCAGTCTAGTTGACCGTCAGTTAGTTGGTTAACCCAGTTTCCATTCGAGTCGAGAGATCAACGATGCTGCTTTCAGCGCTGCTCCAGTGCTTACACAAATTTAACAATGCTCAATTAATTTGGCATAAATTAAAATTCGCTATGCTGCTGATAAAACTAATTGCTGCTCATTTAACATGCAGCCAAATATTTGCTAAGGACACACACACACCCAAAATGTGGGCGTGACGCACAGCGTACCATAAAATTGTCAGCTAATTTATTTGCACAAACACAAAAGAGCGCAACTGGCCAAATTAATTGTTATCAAATATGCAATTGGCTGCGACAATTGCAGTTGCAGTTGCAGCAACAATTGCTACTGCTGCTGCTGCTGCTGCTGCTGCTGCTAAATAATGCATTTAGCCTAAATGCAGTTCATTAAAATGCAATTTTTTCACGCTCTATACAAACGGCATTAAAGTTAACAAATTAGGTGTTGGCGAATATCGACTGAACTTTTTGTAAGGGCAGAAATAAAAGTCTATTAGGGAATGCTGTAATGTGTTTAGAGAAGAGTATTGAGTGGAGTATATATAAATAAGTACTTATTTATGTGAAATTAACATATTCTAGAATATAATTATAGAAGCTATTTTCATACATTTGAAATAGTTGTGTGAATGATGTGAGATTGATCTAGTCGAGAACAGCTGCTGAAAACAGATTTTTAACTGTGAGGGAAGAAGACGCATTAAAACGAATATAGAGTTCTCAAATTTAATTTAAAGTAAAAAAAAGTATTTTTACAATTTTTTTTACTAGACAACAACAATACCCATAATTATGCATTTTATTCTATTTTTATTTCGTATAAAGAGTATATACTCTGTTTGAAATACTATCGGAAAAATAACTCAAAATGCAATATCTATTTTTAGTATCACATTATTGCATACTTTAGCTGAATTTATTTAATGAATTTTTATCAAATATATATAAATATATATTACGTTTTTTTAGTTATATTAAACGTTAATTAAATATATATATTTACAAATTAAATAATTTTCTGATAAAAATTGCTCGACTCGAATATATAACTCACACCATTTTAAAATAATAATACAAATAAAAAACAATACAATTAATAATTAAATTTTTCATTCACTGTATCTCACACTTCAAAAACTCTCTCTCTCTCAAACTGTTCCAAATTAATTGATAAAATTCAAAAACCCTTTGGTAAGTCCATAAATATTTATTCCACCAACTATTCCACATTTAAGCCCTTACTATATGCGATCTAAAATTTTGCAATTATTTTTGCACGCAGCCAGCAAATTTTCAATTGTTACGAATTATAATTGTTTTATCGCTTGAGTGCCACAATACAATATTTTGGGCAACCAAAAATTCCAATTTGATTGCTTATAATTGCCGCAACCAAACACCAAAAAAAAAATCAAAAACAACAACAAAAATTGAAATTATGAATATTTATAATAATTATGCACATTTATTGTGACCAAAATCTGTTTTGGCCAATCAATTAAAATTTTAAATTTATATCGATTATTTTGCTCACAAATTGCAGTGGAAAATCGTAATTTCCCCTTTTGCCTTTATTTAAACATCTCATCATCAGCATTTGATATTCAGTTAACAATTTAAGCACCACAATAGTTATGCAATGGTGCATTACATTTGTACTTCAACGTTATGGCACAATTATAATGAGGTGAACTACAGTTGTAGTATCTGAAAATAGGGGCGGCTCTTGGCATTTTCCACACACTTTTCCTAGTATTACGTGCTGCAATGCAGCAGCAGCAATTGCAGCATCATCATCTATATAGAGATGGACCCCCTATCAGCGCTGCCCAGCAACAATTCCTTTTAGCACTTGCTACTCGAATTGCCATTCCGGGATCTGCTGCATCATCATCGTTATCAAATGCAAACCGCCGACTTTGCGCCCCAAACCACCAACAGCAGTAGCAGCAGCAGCACCACTTGCATTATTATTATGATTATTGCAGCTGCAATAGCGAAAGCTAACTGCACTTGAGCTATATTATCATAATCCCAGTTGTAGCCAACAACAACAACAGTAAAAGCAGCAACAGCAGCATCAAGCGCACGCTTTGAAAAAATTTCAAATTCATTGAATTTGATGCGTTTCGATGTTGTTGAGGGAGAGGGAATGGGAGGATGCGGCATAAACTGTAACTGCCAGCAGTTGGCTTAAAAGTAAAGCTCCACCATCACAAACCCTTATGCCACATTTTGTTGCAATCGAAATAAAATTTGCTGCGGCAATGACTTTTGCGCTTCTTATAACAGCTAAAGAAAAAGCTGTAATGATAAGTTATATTTAAAGGAGCAAAACTAGAAGAAGCTTTATTATATGATATTTGATATGATCATATACATACATTTATATTCTAGCATGAAATTGTGGATATATATATGATTGATAATATACAACATCCTTGATATGAGAGATCACAGACTGTAGCTTGATTCATTTTTTTACGCATTGTCTCTAGAGCTAACCCGAAAAACATTTTAATTAACTTTGACAGACCTCTGTTATATATTAGTAAAATAAAAATTTCTTTTATGAAAAATGTTATAAAATTTTATGTATAGTGTTTAGTTAGTTATACACATACAGATATAACTTTTCTAAGAGCTGTGCTAATATTTCTCGATAGCTTCTTCATGTTATAAAACTCGCACTTAAAAGATTTTAAAATTTTAATTATATTTCCTTTCATTATTTTATTTCTTTTATAATACCAACCATATACTCCAGAGAACTTCGTAAAATCTTTACGATTTTATCTGTCTAATATGCATCTATAACATATATTCCACCTACACATCTGTATTCAATCATAACTCTCTGCCTCTCCTCTCACCCTCTTTCTCACTACCTTCTATTCAATTTGACCAACTCCTGGTGCTATCTAAAGCCAACTTTACAAACTGCAATTTAATTTCATATTTAATACTTGGAAAATAGTTTTCTTCAACTTTAAGCCGTGTGTCCGGCTGCATAGCATCGTCGCCCCCAGCTGCCGCCATATACCTTTGGCAACATTTCCAGCATCTTTGGCGCTTCTATTTTAAATATTAATATTGCCATGGGCTATGGCCGTCGTCTGGGTCCAAGACTTTGCCAGCATACCTTAATGCAACTAATCTGCTTCTAGTGGCGCACATTAAGTGTTGCCACGCTTTCGACTTTAATTTGAAAACATAAAGCATGACGCTGCAGCTGCAGGTGCAGGTGCAATAGAGCCAGTGGCAGCAACTAAAGTGCGGCCACTTGTGCACACACACATATACCTATGCTCACATACACATGTACATAGTCAACCATTTTTTTTTTTTTTTTTCTTGCAGCCATTTTGCATGCAACTCAACTAACCGAGCGACCACTCAAACCAAACAAAACCCAACCAAACCGTAGAAAAAACCAAACGCATTCCACGCCATGACATCGACTCAGATGAGTTGATGCTGGATGACGATGCTGGACACGGTGACAAAGGTATTAAAGAAAATGTAAAAAAAAAAAAATTTTGGGAATATAAAAAGGAAAATAAATCCTATTTCGGTAGCTTGGAAAAAAATTATATATGTATGTAATTATTATAATTATAAATATTAATATAATTAATAAATAATAATAAAATTGTATATAAATTAATTTAATTTTAGACAGATCGAAGAATTTGTTGTAACATGAAATTCAAATTCAGGACAAATTCAACTTAATTTAATTTAATTTAATTCTGTCACATCTCAATCACAATCTCAACAAAAAAAAAAATAAAAAACATATTTCCAATTTCTAGCCATTTTACCCTATCCAAACCGAACTCAACTTTTGTGCATGAAAATTATGAATTTGTACCACTGTGCGACAGGTGTGACTGTATTCGCAATTGTTGATTCCGTATGTAAGCGGGTCATATTTGCTCGTTGTCGAGGCAGGAGGGTGTGGCAGGGTTCCGGAACCGAGGCTTAGCTTATTTATGTCACAAATATGAGCAGCGAGCTGCAAAGCGAGCGAGTGAGCGCGTCGTACGCAATGCCACGGCTGGTTAGCCTCGGCTTGGCTGCGTTTTTGCCTCTGGTTGGATGGTTTCAGGCTGGATGATGCTGTGGGGGACTCCAAATGAAAAACTTAAGGGAGAAATGGGGAGAGAGGGAGGGAGGGAGAGGGAGAGAGAGAGAGAGAGAGAGAGAGAGAGAGAGAGAGAGAAAGAGAGAGACGCAGAGAGCGAAAGAGTGAAAGGTTGAATGGTTGGCCTGCCGCCTGGCTGGTTGGCCACTTTGCATGCATCGCTGCGTGTTTGGCATATTTAACAAATTTTCACAAAAATAATGTAACGCCCGATGCCAAGCACGCCCACATGCCCACTACTTGTTGTCGTTGCTGCTGCTGTTGTTGTTGTTGTTGTTGTTGTTGTTCGGGCTGTGGTTTTCATTTCTCACATATGGACTGCAGAGGAACTACGTAGAACTGGTTAGCTGGCTAAAATCTAATCAAGCGCTGCGGCCAGCAGCCAGCAAACTTATCAATAAACCACACACTCTCACACACACTCACAAACACAAACTTGCCAGCAGCCCTCAGTCGTCCCCAATAAATTTGCTAGCAATTTTAGCCAGGGCAACCAAAAAAGAAAAAATTTATATATATATATATATATATAAATATATACATATATACATATCACCTTGCCACCTAATGAAATTTCAGCGCTTTGGTTTGCATTATTAAATTTAATTTTGAAACAAGCGCGAAAGAGCGCGCCTGCCATAGAAATTATGGCAAATATTCTTATTCTCTCATTTCATTTCAATTCGTATTTTGTTTTTGCATCTCTACGTTCATCGTATATAAAATTTAAATTTTAATCGCAAGCAACTTTTTTTATTTTTTTTTTATTGGATTTAGAGCTTGATGTGTGTGTGTGTGTGTGTGTGTAAGTGAGGGTAGCATTTTGAGCAAAGTAGGGAAAGGTAGCTCTCTGTTGAAGTGCTTCGAGCAGCGAGCAGCATTTTGAGTGAGAGTTCTGAGAATTCGCAGGGATAACAAGCAGCGGCAAGTGGTTGAGGAACAATGAGCAGCTGCTGCAAGAAAACTTAAACTATTGAAAAATACGTTTAAGAAATCAATTCTTTAAATTTTATATAGTTTGAAAGTTGAAATAATGCTGTGGTTAGTATAACTGCAATAATCGAAACTTTTACTTTGTATATGAAACTGTTCAATAATTTCTTGACGTTTTTACCTTTAGTAAAGGTAGACTAAACCTATATATATATATATAGCTTCACAATCTAATTTGATTCTTATAAAAATGAAACTAAAATATAATTAAACTTTGCATACAAAAAATGCCAGAACCTTTGTTAAGCTATGCGAAGTCACACAAATTGCTGTTCAATGCAAAATTTCTATCTAGAGGCGAGCAAAAAAAAAAAGAACCCGAACTAAAAATAATATTCGCAACGCTATTCTAATGCGAATTTCCCTTAAATATATATATAAATTTATATGTATTTCAATTCGCGCACAGCTTATCCAAATTCCTAACCCAGTCGACTCTATCCTATCCTCTATCCTATACCCACAGTCATCCCTCGGGCTCTGCCACAGAGTTTAGCCAATGCCATCTTTTGTGTAAATTTGTATTTTTTCAAGCATTTTAGCTGTCGTTCGGCACTCGATTTGACTACGCAGCGAAGAATGGAACGTTGGGAATGAGGTTCAAAAGAGAAGCATCCTTAGCCATATCCTTTGGCCATGGTTACGTTGCGCTGTTCTCGCTCGTTCTTCTCCATTTCTCTCGATTGCATAAACTTTGGGAGCGGCACAAAATTTACATTTTAATTGCATTGAAATTTGTTTTTTGTCTCTGCATTTAATCTATTTCCAAAATATTGAATATCAAGTGGTGCAAAAGGTTTGCTTGCTTCAATACACACACACAGACACAGAGAAACGCACTTCAATATATCGAGCATAATTGCAAGGGTAGCAAGTTTTGGCATAAATTTCCATTATGCCATAACTGCCAACACTTTGGGCGTCGTCTACGAAGGACATCATATCACACACCAAAAGAAAAGAAATAAATTCAAACACTAAACCGAAAACGAGCAATTTCAAGGAACTAAAACACATTTATCACTGGCAGAAAGTCCCAAACGAATCAGAGAGAGAGAGGGGGGGAAGACTCTAGCCAGATAGAGGGAGTTACCATAATAGAAACAAGACAATAGTTCACACAGGTTAATAAATCGATATGACATTTTGAGCCCTACAACTACCAAAAGTTGTATATATATATACTGCAAATGTGTCTCAGTTTGTGTGTGTGTGAGTGTGTCCTTTTGCAACTACAACTAATACAAGCAACAACAAGCCAATAAAATGAGCCATTCTTTTTCCTCCAACATGCACAAAAAACCATTTCATGTTCATGTGGATGGGGTGGGGGGATGGTCTGGTCTGGTCTCTTCTTACAAATATACACAACTACATACATAAATTTCCATGTAAAGGCAATAAAAAGGACATGTTTTCATACTTTACTTGCCTTCATATAAGCCAATGCACACACACACAGAGAGAGAAGAGAGAGACAACATAATCAAGAGCATAACAATAACGAGGCGAGTCCAAAAATTATTTGCATTTTTACACATTTTGAGGGTCAGCCAAAGGACAACACAAACACATACGGGAAAGACGCAAAAAAAAAAAAAAATGAATGTCCTGCACGCTGTCCATTATGTGAGGGGTTAAAAGTTTTGCCCAATGATCGGACAATGCGTATGCGTGTGTCCGTCGTATGTGTGTAACTGTGATAATGGGTTTCTGTGTCGGAACTTTCAACTTCCTTTTATTGCATTTTATGTGTTCGGCTGGTTCGGGTTAGTCTTTTTGTGGACTTCGTTTAAGGATATTAGGGATGTAGCATGTAGTTCAATCATCCTGCAAGCCAGCCAGCCTGCCTCTAGGTTATGATTATGACATCGACTGACGATAAGGTCGAACTTTTCTTCCTTTCTTTTTTTTTTTTTTATTATACCAAAAAATTGAATTATGCGTCGCATTCTCAATGCGTAAACATGTGACATTTATGCAAATAGAGTTTGCTTTATGGCCATGGCCAATGTGAAGGGGGATTCCACATACCAATGTGTGTATTGGACGCACACGTTTTGACATGGATAAAAAGGACTACAATTTTTTATTTAAATTGATGTTATGTGAAAACATTTCAGTAGTTCTTTCGGAGTGGCAGTTGAACTAATATAAAAGAATTGCTAAGGCCGCTAAATGATTTATTTTAAATGAAGAAGTTAAATGAAGAATTTATATTTCGCATTAAAATGGTGCTTAGAGAAAGCAAAAGAGAGAAAAAGAGAGAGAGAGAGAGAGAGAAGATAGCTGAAGGAAAATACATAAAGGCATTAATGAAGAAACGAACTGAATGGAGAAATGTGTAAAGACAAATGCAAAACAGATCAATTGAAGAATCCTTTCAGAAAAGAAAGAGCATGAAACATAATATTTTAGAGGGAGAAGAAAGCTAATGAAAATGAAAAAGATCAATTGAATAAGATTGACAACGATTAATATTAAACTATATAAAAAAATAAATCCAAGACCAACTACAACAGTTTAGTTTCCTTTTCCGTTTATACTCAAAATTTGTTTCTCTAAACATTTGCTGACTGGTCACACTGCAAACAAAAGCGAACAGACAGGCCAAAGATAACTGTGAGTGTGGAACCATGTTGCAGCAAACACTGATGAGTGAGTTAGTTGGTCAGCCAGTCAGTCAGTCAGTTAGTCATGCAGCTGCAGTTGGATGGCTGTGAGTCATCCAGTGCTTCAGTGAGTGCCACAATCATTCACTCAGACTTGCGCCGTCTGCCACTCAAAGCCAGATGCCAGGCGTTCAGTTGCCGCTTCTGTGGTCACTTCAGCCCAGCAAGTGTCACGCTGCAGCCAGGAACTGGCTGGTATATAGCCAAAGTGGCTGCTGGGTGTGTGGGTGTTGGCGCAGCTGAGGCGTGGCAAGTCGCGCACTCAGACGGCGGCTCAAATCGCGCTGGCTGCACGCGCTTTGAGGCAAACAAAGTGTGAAGAATTTTCAGTGTAAAAACCAATTCATTTGCATAAAATGGCTACTATGGCCGGGACTGGAAATGCAAACGGAACCAGGAGCAGTGTCCGCATCGTTGTGAATTAGAAATGGGACATGGCACAGGCGCCACACAACTATCTCAGCTCACACACACACACACGCACAGCTAGAGTTGTGTATGTGGGTAAATGGCACACGCGCGCGTCCAATGTGAATGTGAAAGTGCATTAGGCAACTGCAGCAACAACAACAACAACAACAACAACGACAACAACAACAGCAAACACTATTAAAGGGACGAGCTGTGTTTTTGGGGTTAAAAACTTTATGCAGGCCATAGGCAATGTGGCTTTTGTGGCCAGGCTCTGCTCTACTGCCGCATGGCCCATAACCCAGAGCCAGGCAACCAGATCCAGTGAGTGCCACGCTCCCCTCCCCACCCCCTGCAGCACCCATGTCGCCTGCTGCGTTTTTGGGTCAAAGCAATTAAAGGTTATAAATTTGTGTGTGTGCTAAAAATTACATTTTTTTTATACGCCTCACATAAACAGTAAAGAGCGAGAAAGAGAGAGAGAGCTCGTTTAAATAGCACGAGAGATCGGCTCTTGGTTATAGTTTGGACTAAAATACAGATAAATATATATGTATGCATATATAGTGATGCCTGTCACGTGCCGACTACGTGGCCAGTTCATTTGCCATTTAATTTAGCAGAAAATTAAAGCCCAGTTAAAAATTTGCATGCCACTTTGCCAGCTAAATTTATGAAGTGGATGTGCGCCCAGTTGCAGTTGAGAGAAATGACTAACTATATATATAAAGTTATAATAAATACAGCCCATTTTCAAGTGATTAATTAGCAAATTTATGGGCATAAAATGTTAAATAGTACGATAAGAAGTAGTTGTGAAAGGTGTTGTTGAAGTCACGATAAGTTGAACTAAAGAAAGCTAGAGCGAAAAAAGAAACTCGCTGAATAGGAGATCTGGGCAAGTGCCTTAGCAGATAATTAAATAAATGTATAAAATATTTTATAAAAATTATAATTATTGGTTTCTGGTAGAAATAATTACGAATGAGTGCAGGAATACCACTAATGTAATTATAATACTGCTGCCTAATGAATGTGAGTTAGATAGAAAAGGGAGAGAAGTTAAATTGACTATACGATGAGCACATTAAAGATTTCGAAATATTAATGCTTCAAGGGAACAAATTATCAATTCATATTAATTATATTTGTTTTCTAAAATCAACTACTTAAAGACTTTTATACATTTCCATATATATCCAATATTTATACCCTGCATACATTGAAAATGAGAAATCAGGGTATAATAGTTATTCTGAATCTTCCTTTTCAGTTACCATTAAACAGATTCCACGCTTTGTCAAAGTTTTAATAAGTTTTATGCATATTATACATTCCCTTGCAAATTCATCAGAAATTATGCTTACAATAACAATCAACTTTGCTAATTTAGCTTAAAATTGTTCGCTTTGGCTCATTTGTTATATGGCCAATTTAGCATCAGAATCATAATTTTTAAGCTACACCATATACGACATATAAATGCAATAACTTTATGCTCGTAGTATATAAAACTTGACTTGACATCAGCAGCAGGCACTTTACCTGCCTTATTATAACATTTTCATACACTTATCTCCTGCATCATGGGCATTGTGTCAACATGCTTCTGGCTCAGTTTAAAAATTTAATGTCAATTACCCGGGAGCACTTTTTTTTTATATACTGTACGAGTTGATGACATACTTTTGCCAAATGACCCCAGCGTAGCACATGTATGAACCGTGCCCTGCCCAACTCTTGTCTCCCCCTCTTTCGCCATGTTCGCAATGTTTATCAGTTTTTCACCTTTCCGCATTTAAAGACAAAAGAAACAGATGCCAAACATATTAAAAAGCATGTCAATGGTATTCTCTCTCTCTCGCGCGCTCACCTGGCATGACAAACACACACCACACGCACCGCGCCACGCCCACAATTTACACTTGACTTTAACGTCATTAACACAGGCACACTATCAGTCTGCTGCAGTTGTATTTTATTTCCCTTTTTTGTTGGTTTATGTTAACAGAAAAAACAATCTGGGCCCAACTAACAGAGAGAGAGAGAGAGGGAGAGCGAGATAGTGAATCTTTCGCTAAAGTAGCTGAATTGTATGTGTGTGTGTGTGTGCGTCGGCATTGATATGTGCGTGTGACTGGCATGACACTTTGGCTGTTTGAAATACTCAGGATCAAGAAGAGAAGGCAAACAGCTCAGATTCCGCACTCAAGGCTGAAGCTCAAAAATTAAACTCAGTTTTCAGTTCCTGTCAGTGTCAACATCCTGGCTGCCATTGCTGCTGCTGCTGCTGCTGCTAGCAAAAGTGAACGTTTATATATTTTTCACTCTTAATGTTGTGTGAAACAATGCGTGAAATTTTCATTCAAGTGGCATACCACACTCGATAAACCTCTGATGTGTGTGTGTGTGAGAGAGAATGTTGTGGAAGTTAAGAAGCAAATGAAAATGAGGTTAAGACGTGAGCAGTGCTCATGTCCCATGAAAGAATCTGTACCAGGAAAGATATATTATATTAAAACAAAATAAAAGAAAGTTAGAATACCGCTTTCAATGATTAATATACATTCCTAATATATTCTGTTGATTTTTCGCTGCCCATCAATAAGTTCTTCTAGTCTTCAAACATTTTAAATGCCAATGCCATGACAGAGACCTGAGCCATCCATTTAGCCAAGCCAAATACCCATACAAAAGCACATTTTCCACTTATTTGGCAAGAGAGAACTCAACTCATCTCAACTCAACTCAACACTCACTCGCTCGCAGTTTTGGCCAATTTACTTAATGACAACTGCTTGGCAATTTTGGAGGCCAATAAATTGCTTTAATTACCCCATTTTAAAGGCCACATTCAATGAGAGGGCAGAGGCAGAACAACAGCAGGTGCAGCGGTAGGAAGTGTTGGGTTTGTAATGTGCATGTAAGTTGGCGCCAGAGCAATTTGGCCAGATGCTGCGCCCAGAGCACTGAAACACGGTAGATAACACTCAACATCAACAGACCATCAATAAGAGAGGGAGAGAGAGAAAGAGAGAGGGAGAGTGCGAGGGAGCGAGTAAGGGGACACTGATGGACAGACAGAAGAGAAGAGTTGAATGAAGATGGACAGCAGCTGTATAAGGCTTAATATAGAGTTGGAGAAAGAGATGAATGCAGAGAGCAGGAGAAAGCGGGGGAAGGAGTAACTGCTTCTGCTGCTGCTACTCCTGCTGCTGCTCCTCCTGCTGCTGCTGTTGGCAATTGAGCGACTGTTGCATACCTGGCACTGTGTACGGTGATGGATGCGACGATGGCAGCCAATATGCTGAATTTATTGGCGGATAGGATTTATGCGTTGCATGCAACCTGGAGTTGGTTGCCAGCAATGATGACGACAACGAGAACGACGGCAACGATGCCGATGCCGATAACGATGACGATGACGATAACGATGTTCCAGCCGATGCTGCTGCCGATGCCGATGATGTGGAGGACAATGCCGCGATGTCGCTATTATTGGATAAATTCTCAATTATTGACGATAATTGACTGCTGCTGCTGGCGTTGATGTTGCTGGTGTGAATATTGTTGTTGTGGTTGTTGTTGTTATTGTTGCTGTTGCTGCTGGCATTGCCATTCTCTGCAGCGCCGCCTTCGCTATTTACGAAACCAATTGCAGTTGAATTATTTATCATGTCAGTTGGCGGTGATGGCAACGGCGAAGAAGAGAAAATTCTTGAAAATACTTTACACTTATTTACACACACACACACACATACACACAAAGATAAAGAGTAAGAACACACACACACACACACACACACAGATAGAGAGACAGGGGAGAGCGTTAAAAAAAAATACACAACAATTGTAGCGCTCGAGAAATGCCTTTTGTATAGTAGCAAAAAAGAAGAAGTATAGCAGAAATATCTCGAGTGAGTGGAAAATACGTTAAGTAAATATCATAAATATTAAAGACGACGACGTTGACTCTCAAACAATTAGCGTCAGGTTAACACTTTTTGCTTTTTTATTGATTTTTTCCTTTAGATTCGATTCTTGATTAATATTTGTACATTTTTTTGTTGTTGATTAAAAACACGCAACGTTCTTGAGTTTGCTCAATTTTTAGCCACGCACAATAACAACTTTTTTTTTCGATTTGTTCATTCGAATATGACGTTTAACGTTTAACAATTAAAGTGCAACAAATAATATATATATATTTTGCAACTTTGTTTTTGCTATTTAACAACAATTAACATTTAGTTTTCTTTAGTTGTTGCTTCTTTGTCAGAATTGCACTGCGTTCGCACTTTTAGTGTGAGTTTTGCTTTCTTGATTGGCTTTTCGCTCTGGCTGTCTGTGATTGTACTAGACAGGCGCTGGCATCGAGTTTTCCTTCGGTTTGCAGGCCATTCGTTTGTCATGGGCTGCTTTTATAGATCGAATAGATCGATTTGACTTGCAGCTATATATAGGTAGATACGCAGACAGGCAAATAGACAGACAGACAGACAGGCAGGCAGATGTCAGTGCAGGCACCAAAAGGCGCTCAAAGAATTAAAAGAATTGATTTGTAAACTGAATAATAAAATCAAATGAGGTATTCGGCATTTAATTGCAGAGAACAAGCATAAGAAAGGGAGACAGAGAGAGAGAGAGAGAGAATTTTAGAGATTTTTGGCTTTGTTTTTAATTGTATATAGGGTGGGTCATGGTTTCAGTTTGCTAAAGTGCCGAGAGAGCACAGGAAACTTAAAAATAAACAAAATATATAGAAAAAGTAAATGTTACGACTGTGAAACGAATAGAGAACAATTGAAACTAAAGAACCAAAAATGTACTTTCTATTGCTCATAATTAATTTCTCAAATATTAAACAGAAACTTAAATCTACGAATGATAAATGCGTTTCATTTTTATCATATATTAAATAGTCCAACGAAAGCATTTAGTATAATTAGCTAAAACTTCATAAATTCATAGTTCATAGATCAGAGATAAATATAGCTCAGTCTTAGATTCAGCGATATCTAACACGAAAATTTGGAGGTCTAATAGAATAGAAGCAGAGTTTTCTAATTAAATGATCTTCATTGGCATGTAAAGTGAATTCTTATATGAACTAAATTACACAGAGAGAAATATTTAAATTTGTGGAGTAATTATCTAAAAATTAAAGTATCTAAATAAAATACTCCAATTAGATATCATACTATGCATAGCTAAAGAAAATAATGCATAGCTACATCTAGACATTATACAATTTATAAAATAAGCTTAATATTCATTAAGATCTTTAGAAAACAAAGTTCAATATAGCATTCATAATAAATGCTCAACCCATATTATAGTCTAAATTGCTTTTTTAGGTCTAAAGTCTGCTTAGGCACATACATTTTCAGCAATTAGTGCAGCCAAGTCACTATCTAAACAATTAATTGTTAGTTTCAATTAGATCTATGAATATTAATAGTCATTAGAGTTTGCAACTTACATAGTTGTCTTCTTCCAATCACGCAAACACTTAATTGCTTTTGCATTTAAAGTTCTTTGCACGAATCACCCTGTTATTTGGGATTTGCTTCACTTTTTGTGGCATGCGTCGTTGCACGTAGCGATTAAAATTTAATTTCAGACTAAATCGATTTATTTGTGATTTCTATTTTGTTTTTTTTTACGTTTTCAATATATATCTACATTGTTTTTCACTTTTCCCCAGCGGCCAGCGGCGACGTCGACTGGCACACAACAATGAAGCTGAAGAGCATAAAAAACGCGTATTGTGTATTGGCAAAAATCAAATGACTAAAAATAAATTGACATCAATCAGCGGCACGCAGGGGTCGCGCGGGGCGTGCGGCGCATTGGCAGCAATGCAACTAATTAAGCGACGTCACATGCAACACAAACAGCAACAGCAACAGCAACAACAACAACAAATGACAACGACAGCGACAATTGAAACATCGAATACGTTGCGCGTATTTTTGGTATTTAAATATCAAACCAAACCCGGCGTAGAAAAAACGAATGTGAAGAACAACAACAACAACAAGAAGAAATATTCAAAAATGTATTTCGGGATGCTGCGATTTGTATCGTTCGACGCTTTGGCTGCAACTAACAACAGAGCATTTTAGCATCATCCGACTTTGCTCAGCTCAACTGAAATGCATACGCAAACGCTAACAACCAACAGCAGCTCATCTTGGCTCAAAAACTCAAATCTCAACATTAAAATCTCTCATCTGTTGTTACTACTAGTAGATGTCAAAAAGGTTCTGGGCGGACATAACTGGAAAAACTTGATTTACAACTTGTTGTCGCTAGTGTTGCTGTTGTGAAATTGTTGCGCTCTTATTTAAATGACTTTTAATGTTAGTTTCTTGCCTTGAATGTAGTCTTTTTCGTTCATTTGCAAGTCTCTCACCTGCTGCTGCTGCTGCTGCTGCTGCTAATGAGTTAATTAACACATTTTGCTTGAAGATTTTTTAAGGTGAACTTCGTAACTTCGAGTTGCGTTGCGTGTGCGCTAATTATGATTAGAATCAAAATGTGAGAATGCGCGCACAAGAAAGATTGAGATCGAAAAATATATATATTTGGTATATATATTAGAAAATAGTTTAAGCAGAGCTTAAGAGAGATTGGATTGCTTTATTTGATTGAAGTTGGAAAAGGAGGAGTTTGAAAGATGAATTTCAGTATAAAGAAAGAGAGAGAGAGAGAGAGAGAGAGAGAGAAAGAGAAATACTCGATAATGAAAATCTTGATTGACAAGCAAATCTGTCTAGTCAGAGCACAGATAATGCCAACATTAACGCAATATATAGACAATTCATATAAAGAGAATAAATAGATTCACAATGTTTTATATTAATAAATAAAACGCTTGAACTCTCACCTAAAGCAAGCTAAATCAACTTCATACAACACTGCACATAATGAACAAGATATATCATCTATTGTTTATCCGCAATCAAGTAATCAACATATCAATCATTATGTAAACATTCACACAGCATCAATTATATATACACATCATATATTCAACTCTCATATTAATTATTACACTGTCATTAAAATTCACTTCAGTTTAACCTTTGTTATTAGATTTTCATCTCTCCCCCCTCAACTCTCTCTCTCTCTCACTCTTATAATTTGCATTGATTACCCTAGTAGAGAAATAACCAAGTAAAACTGGCAATGAAATATGCAAATATAAATTTTGTACAAAGTTCTCTCAAGGTTTCTGAAACGATGACGGCTTCTTTTTTTTTTACTTCTTTTTCGTCCTCTTCACAATTGCCTTCCGGTAATTTCTAGCCACATTTTACATTTCAACGCGACAACACTCATACATAAGCGCACACACTCACACTCACACTCTCACTCACACATTTATATGTACTTGACTTACCATAATGGCTAATTTGAATTTTTATCATGTTTACAAGCAAACAATACGTGCATCATCATCGCAGAGGAAGTCAGGAGACGTTCCTCACTCTATCGCCACACACTCTCTCTCTCCATCTCTCTCTCTCTGTCTCTGGCTCTGTCTCAGTGTTATTCAGTTTCTCTACTCGACAGCATTTGCATATCGATTTCATATGCGGCAATATTACCCCTCTTCCAAACCACTCTCTACATCAAATGCAAATACAATCCATTTTGAATATTTTCTTGGGAATGCACGAGCGAGACAGAAAGAGAGAGCGAGCGAGCGAGTGAGCGAGTGAGCGCTCGCGCCTTCTCAAATTGTGTGGAAAAACCATGAAAATGTTAACATGTTTGCCTTTTTGCCCGTTTTCCACTTGCTTACTGCATTTCTGGCGCGCCCTCAAGTATGCAGCGCCAAAAATTCAACAAGACCAAACAAGAAAAAAAAAAACACACATTTGACATTACATATTTGCAAATTTAATAACACCCTCGCAAAATGAGCGGGTGTTCATAAAATGAGCAAAAAGAAACTGCGAACTGACTAAGGCAATACGCTGCTAAGAATTGGTATAATAGCTTGATTAGTTGGGGAATACGTCTAACTAAATGTCAGATGTAGTCGTTATCTATGATAATCAAAATGAGACTGAAAAGTATAAAAATAATATAGAATGTTCATATATTTACTCTCATTTTGTAAGCATATATGGGCCAATAATACCTTTTATTTGAAGATAGTGACTTTTGGGATTTAGTTTGACAAAATACGCAAATATCTGCACATTAAATTAATCTAAAACTCTGCAACTATAAATTTGTTATAGAAAAATAATTGATAGAGAATTGAGCGAATATTTGATTTGAAAAATACTTGATAGAGCACTTATCGATTATTCTTCGATAAAAAATAAAGTTCAATAGACTTCAACTTTTGCGTCTATAAATTATATATCGAAAAAATAATTGATAGAGAATTGATCGATTGCTTTTCGAAACAAAATTTCCTCAAGAGCCTCACACATTTTGAATTTTGGTAACCTTTACTATAAAATTAATCTACCCCACACTCTCACAGCACGTACGTAGCGTATACAACAACTGACGCCAGCAACTTGACATCGTCTGTGTTGGCGCTTCATCGTTGTCTGTTTGAAGTTTGCTCGCATGCAAATTGCACTGATTACCACGTTGCACTTTTTTGTACCCTCTCTACTGCTTTTTCCTCCCACATTTCTCTCTTGTGCTCTTTGCTTACACATTTGATTTGGTTGCATTTTGTCTGGCACTTTTCATGTTTTCTACTTAAGTAAACCAAACGCAAATCGCCTTCATTGCAGACACTTTTTCTTCACTCTATTGTTCAGCTCCCTCGTCCCCTCGATTATATTTTGGCCAGTCCGCGCTTTTAACACTTGGTGTATCACTCACTCACTCTCTCTCTCATACTTCATTTTCTTTGTTTTGGTTTGCAGTTTATGGAGCAGGGTCAGCATCATAAAATTTAACTGCATTTACTGCAATTCAAGTGGAAATGAGGCGCCATTTGTTGGGCCCTCTTAGAAGGCTAACAGAAATTTGTAATAGCGTGCTGGCTCTGCTCTGGCTTATTACAAGAGGGTGCCTCGCATTGTACTTAAGTATAATAGCTTTTGCATAGGGGGTGCATGATGTTGCTCCGAAATTTTTGATAGCTTTATGGCATAGAGTGAAATTAGAATGTTTTTAGCGATAAAGTTCAAATTGAAAATGGTATATTTATGGAAGTTATTATTATTATTATTCATCTATTTTATATCTCTATCTATTTTACATCTCGCATTTTCATATTTCAATTCTTACAACTCTGCTGACTAAGCACAAGACACAGCAGCTCATTGCCACACTCAAGCGAGGAGACTTGCAGAGTCGCTCGCTCTAAATATACTTATATAAATTATATGCATGCACACACACATATATATATATATATACATTTATATCTACTTTTCAAACTGCAAAGCTCTTCAGAAGAGCCCTTAGCCCTTAGCCCGTGCCCAAACTGAAAATAACAACAAGCATTTGCACACAAAACCCAAAAACCAATCAAAGGTTGCTTCTGCTGCTGCTGCTTGCCGCCGCGCCGCCTGCTGCTTTAGCGACGACTGCCAAAAAGTATGCTACACTTGCTGCGACAGCAGCAGCAGGACTATAAGCAGTTGCTGCAGCCACAGTAGCAGCAGGATCCGCAGCAGGAAACAAAACTCGGCGACTCACTCAAGCATTTTATTAAATTGCCACCTTCCGTTTGTTGTTACCAACGCTCCAACAACTGTTGTCTGCAACTGTCTTTTATTTTCGATTTCTAGGCATAAACCAACACACAGTTAGACCCCCCCCCCTCGCTTGTAACGTCAAAAAACAGAATGGGGAAAAAAAAAGAAATGAAGGGAGGAAATACCAGAGGAATATTTCTGCCATCTTTTTCTATTATATCGTTTCCGCTGTTTGGCATAAATTTCTGCGCGGCAGCCAAGGCAAAACTTTTTTTGTGTTATTTTTTATGCTTATTGCAAGTTTTCTTTCACTTTTTTTGTTTTTTGTTTTTGCCTTTTCCATCCATCTATCTGTTATTTTTGAGGTTGAAGTGCCAAAGCACACGAATACCAAATACAAAATACTAAAAACAATAAAAAATCAACTACAAGGCGAGCTGGCGGAAAATAAAAAACACAAAAATAAAAATAAATAAAAATAAAAATAAAAACAAAAATTGTCTAGTTTCTGGCTTTGCGGCGATATTGAAATGCGATTGCGGCAGAGACTTGGTATATGCACATAAAGCTTATATATATACAGATATATAGGTATCTCTATGTACATGTCTATAATGCGGCAATTGTTGGAGTTAGTCCAAAATGCATTTGCATTGCCTGCTGCTGTGCTTTAGGCGCATTGCGGGCGTTTCGCCTTTTAAGCTTATCTAAAATTGAAATTTAAACATCGAATAAAAAAAGCTTTTAGTTGAGCTAATTATATGGCTGCAGGACGTCTAGCTTAAAGGTAATCAAATTAGCTAATGCATATTAGCAAGCTTAAAACTATTTATTTAACAGTTATTTGGCTTTGCTATTATTATAAAACAATTCTGCATACTTATAATATATGTTGATGAATTTCCTAGAATGTATTTTTGCCAATTGGCAACAACTTTGCAAATTAAGCTAATTCTAATTAGCTAAAACTTTTCGCAGCTGATATTCATTAAAAATGTGTACAATCCCCATTATTAAAAGCAGCCAAAAAAAAGCTAGATTGCGCGAGAAAAAAAATTAAGCATACGCCATGTTGAACAAGCGTAATTACACGCATAGCAACAACGCTAGCGACAGAGACGGAGAGAGAGGGAGTGGGAGGCAAAGCGGATGCAGCTGGCAGAAGCCGCATGTCAAAAAGTTTCTTTGCGCTTTTTTTTTTTTTGCACTCCCTCTCCTGCTCACTCTCTCACTCTCACATTCAGCTAGCAGCAAACGCTACAACTTGTTAACAATACGCGCCGCTAGAGGTCGCCAATTAAAAAATTTCCAAGCGCCCATTGCATGCAACATGCCTGGCCTGACTGTGTGTGTGTGTGTGTGTGTGAAAGTATTATGTGTGTGGGTGTATGTGTGTGAATATATGTGAGTCGAAAAGTCAACATTTTTGTGGTCACTTAAGCAGATTAATTTCATGGGTATAATTAAAAGAAGAAGCCGCTACAAGCGGGATAGCTGGAGAGCGAGAGAGAGACAACGAAAAAAAAATTAACATATATTAAATTTTTGTGCACAAAACTTTTCGCTTCTCTTTTTTTTTTTTTTTTAACGAGTTAAACAATTTTGCAGCGTGGCGCACATAATTGATGGTTTTTAATTAACTGCCAAGTGACCGACACGCAACTGACAGAAGGCCAAAAAAAAAAAAGCTGAAAAGACTAAAGTGGCATACAAAAAAAAAAAAAAAATCCGTTGAAATGTTTAAACTGTGGCCTGTCCATCGAGAGAGACACATGATGGAGAGTGGTGTAAGGCATGGCATGGCATGCCCCAATATACATTGAAACTGCAAACAAAAGCCGTCAAATGCAGTTGCAGCAGCAGCCGACTCAAACATTTGACAAACAGTTTTGGAGCAATTGTAGGCGTGCACAGTTTGAAACATATATGCAAATTATATATAACATATTTAAATAATTATAGAACTCTCGACTGTCAGTTAGTTTGATAAGCTCAAACACTCACTATCAATCAATGAAACTCGCATTGAAAGGCTTTGCTTCACATGTCACACACACAAAGGCTGAGCATTCGAGTTAGTGAAATGTGAAAATGGTGTACAAAATAAACGATATATATAGAATCTATATATATGAAAGCCATTTGTCAGCTTAGCTGTTGCGGACTATTATTAGAGATTGTGTATAGCTAAATTTAGCGAGTTAAATAATAGAGAAAGCTCTGGAAACACTAACATTTATTGAAAGCCATCAGAAATATTGTCTAGTAAACTAATTTAATACGTGACTTCAACATTTTTCCTTGACTTCAAGTTAAAGTGGCTGTCAATAATAAAAGATATGTCAGGAAAAAATTGTCAACTAAATATTTCACTTTAGCATCTAATCAAATTTGATCATTTTTAGAAATTAACTAGAAAAAAACTTTAAAGCCTTCAAAACCTTGAAAAAGTTTTAAAATTTCCACATAATATCTTGGCATATAGTTCTATATAAATTTTAAAATATATATACTTCACATATTTAATTTTTAAATTATTCAATTACTTAATATACATTGACTAATTCTAATTAGTTTCTTAAACTTACCATTTCGATTTTCACTATCGGCGGGTTTCATTTGTATGGGATGATACATCTGTAAATAAAGAGACAACAAATAAATAAATAATTAACATTTTTATATAAAAAAAAAGAAGAAAACAAACATTTAAAATTAATTATAAGCAGTTTTTTATACCCTACTTTCAAAGCTCATGTTCCTCAACTCTTTTCCTATTAACTTTCCAAGCTCACATATTACTTAGTTCGACTTCATTTATATATTTGATGTTTCAATTGTGTCAGCCTTTTTACGCCTTTACTTTTTTTTTTTTTTTTTTTTTCTACGCTTTGGCTAGCTGCTAACAAAATTCCAAGGATTTGGCCAACCTAATTTGCCGTGTTAATCACATTTGATATATTGTGGCGCTGTATAAACGACGCAGTCAGCGATTAATTTGGCCAGCTCTTTGGCGCAGTGCAACCAGCCAAAAGTGGACAACTTAGTCCCAACAGACGCGCGCTCTCTATGCTGTATATATACATACATACATACATATATATATGTATGTATATGTAAGTATGCTTGTGTGCGTGTAAGTAAAGTCCATTTAGTTGGCGCTGCAGCGTATGCCCCTCGTCGCTTCTCTTCACGTTTCCTTTTTTTTTCGCTTTTGATAGGCGCTTAAGCTGCATAATGAATGAATGCAGCAAAGAGCCGACAAGCTGCTTCTAACTGGCCGCCAAATCCTCGACTAAAGCCAAACACATTTATTCAGCGGTCGCCGAGAAGCAACAGCAACAACAACTTTTACTCTTTCTCTCTCAGTCTCTCTCTCTCTCTCTCCACTATCTATCGCAGTTGTTGCCGTGAAAATCCTAAAATATGCGTTCACATTTCCCTATTTTACGCCAAGTTGCAGCAACGTTTTAAATGTAATTTTTCGCACAGCGTCTTCTAATTAAAACAAGCTTAAAGCGCCCGCAAAACGTGCCGCAGCACGAGGTCAGGGCTCAAGCAGTGAGGCTAGGGGTGCGGTGGGTTGGACCGAGGTGGCCCAAACGAGGCCGCATGCCCAAGCACTTCCGTCGCCAAGTCTGCGCGCAGCTAATGGCCCGTGATTTATTGGCAACGACAACAGTTCACGTTTCAGCCCGCAACACCCTTTCTCGCATTTTCGCACTCTCTTGCTCTCTCTCTCTCTCTCTTTCTCATTCCCTATCCTGTTCTCTTTCGCGCTGTTGCCTACTCCTAGACGCTCGTAAATAATATACACAACGCGACTTCTTACAAATTGCAGTCCGAGTCAACCTGTTCCCAGCCATGCTGCCCCATTTGCTCCTGCCTTGCCCCTTATGTGCCTTTTTGTTAATGTCCCCGCCACGCCCCTTTTTATGCTTAGCAATCCCTTTCATTCAGGAAGTACCAATTACCAGGTCAAGTCAAAGGCAGTACCTCTGCATACTTCCATTGGACTTCAAATGCAATTCATCTTAGGCTAATTACCCTCAAGTTTCGTGAAATCTGATTTTTTGGTTTCCTAATTTTCGATTGTTATGCAACACTGGTTACACTCAATCATCTCTATTAAAGAATATATGCAAGCATAGTTTAAAGTATTTATAAATGAATTACAATTAACGGTAATTTTTCGAAATTTGATCAAGATTATCCATGGCTAGAGTAGTAGTATTATATAACACTAGCAGAATATTGGAAAACATTTTAGATGTATAATATAATATACTTTATAATATATTATAATATTTTTTTTATATATTTTATAATTTTTAATATATTTTTTCTATTTTTACGTTGTGCCTAGTTTTAGCAATATCTTTAAATAAATAAATATTTGCAATTATTTCGTGAATCCATATATCTATCTATCTATCTATATATCTAAAGATTGTGCCTGCCGTAAAATGATATTTCAATTGAAGCAATTGTGCAGTCTTGTGAAATATCATAAATAGAACTCAAGACTAAGAAATACACCAAAGATCTGCTGTCTATTCTAATTAATATTTAAAGTTTTAAGGTGTAGAAAGTAAATGTAACTTTATCAGTGTTGGAAATCCACAAAATATATATATTCCACGTATATATATAATATTATATATATTTCACATATATTCCATATTAACTCCATTTGTCATTATGTAACTATTCAATTTCTATAATTAACTTTTTAAATTAAATTTCCATTTCAATTTGATTGATAATCAACTCAAAATTGAATTATATAATCACATTACATAATCTAATTAAAAGTAAACAGTAAACAGTATTGCAAAACGTTACATATAGCAATGAGTCATCATCTCTTTATTTATTCCACATGCACAATACGTTGTGTATCGCTAAAGTGTAGCAGTTCAAACTAGTTTTAACAGCTGTCAATTTAGCAAATTTCCATGGGAAAAATTGTCAATTGCCGCACATGCAGCACAAAATGGACATGCAGAGCAAATCGAAACCGCTGCCAATTTCTGTGCAGTTGCTTAACTTACACTGCTCTTAAGCCCCTCTAACTCTACCAACTTTTAGCTGTGCCTTTCAATAACAATTTTGTAAAATAAATATCGCCGCGCAGCTGCACAATTTCTTTGATTTCTCCACAGTTTTTTCGCCCATTCTTTTTTTTGGCAGCGCCAACGACATGCACAAGTTATGTCAGATTTTGAGCGCGCCTGACACAAAGCATTGTTATGTGTAGCTTTGCATAACCTAGCCCAACATATGCACCCCATTTTTCTTCCCCAGACCCTCTTGGAGCACCTACATGACATACCAAATAATAATATTCATGCTGATTTGATGGCGCAATAGAAAAATCGAAAAAGAAATAAAGAAAAGGCAAAAAACGCAACAACTCGAAATATTGTACGTTTTTCGCTGACGTTCTATGCTAGCACAACCCCCTAGCTCTAACCTAGCCCAACTTCCAACCCCCCATTTCCTAACCCTATCCCTATTGTTGCTTTAGCTTGCTGCTTTCCCAAGCGCAAATTGACATTTTTGTGCCTGTGGTTTTGGTTTCTTTTCTTAGCATAAACTTTCGACGCGTGCTAACAATTTTTTGTCGCTTTTTCTTCATTTTTTTTCTTCTATTATATTCTTTTTTCTGTTGCATACTTTTAAGCTGCCAGAATAGAGGGCTTAACTTGGAAATTACTTGCATTTTATAGTGTTTGAGAAGCTGAAGGGGTACACAAAAGTTTGAGCGTATTGCTAAAACTATAGAAAAAAAAAAATAAATTTGTATTGGAAAATAGCAAAATAAGTGCAATGATTTTTGCTATACCCTGTAATGTATAAAGAAGGTATATGCGTTGATTGGTTTTGTTTGATATTTTATATATTAACTATTTTTCCCCCATATATAAAATTAATAAAGTATTTAAATAGCCAAATGTTTGATCAACTCATAAACTAAATCTAAGTAAATAAAAAATATAAAAGTGCCGCGTAAAATCCTCAATGAATTCGTGAATTAAACCTAACAAATTGAGAATTTAATAGTGGAATGCATTACTGAGAGATTCTAGATGAAAGTACATTCAAAGTACCAGAAAAACAGCAGAGCTATAATAATTAATGGTCTTTATATATATATTATTATTCAGTTTTGCTTTAAGGCTTTCTATAGATTTAGGCTTAATACTCAAATCTGTAAAATTGCAACTTGAATACCAAATTTGGCTCAAGATCTAACATAAATACAAGCTCTAAACTTGACTTTAATGTTTTAGCTTGAAACAGTTCATAATGAAGTTTACAGATTCACTAAAATGAAGTCTAAGGCTATGAAAAAATAGTTAAATACTTTAAATACTAGCTTAATACTAACAAATATCATTTTGTAATCAAATCAATTTATACTCGCTTTCAACCGTTTGTACCTTATTTCAAAGCTTTAAACGCTCCATATTATATAATATAATCTCGATAGTCTTATATCAAACTAAAAGGAAATTACAAATTTCATAGTTAATATTATATTCTCATTTAAGGTAGTCAATTAGTTTAGACTTGTCCGCTCACTTCAGTTCAATCCAACTTTTTTTTTTACATTTTTGTAGCAGAATCAATCAAGAATGAAATAAACAGGATATCACACGTCAGTGCTACCTTTCCATTAAAAATGGTTATTTTTATTTTTATTTTTTTTTTTTCTACATTTCGTGCACATTTTTTGTGCCGCGTCATGACAATGTTTCAGTTCCACGCGCCAGTCAATCTGTCAGTCACGCAGTCTGTTAGCCATAATGAAGGCAATGCGATGCTGAAATTCCAGCCAGCTTTATTCCGCTGCCTGCCTGATGTTGCTGTGTTGCATGAATGCGTTTATGATAAGTTGATGTGGCAGACGATTTTGCGTGTTGCAGCGTCAGCACAACAAAAACAAAAACAAAATAAAGCAAAAAAATGTTTTCCAATTAAAAGCTAAAATGCCGCCTAAAATATAGACCCCACTCGACCCCCTTTTGCTGCAACCTCTGCTGCTACTATACTCTTCCCTCTGCCCTTAACTAATCGCTAGCAATAAATGTCGCAAAATGTAAAAAATATGCTAAAAATATAGCTATATATATATAAACACATTCAACTTACCCCACTCAGCGTTTTCACATTGTGCAGTGCGTCCTGAGCTTTGAGTGCGGCGCGACGCGTATAAAATGTCACAAAGCAGCAGCCTGTAAAAGAGAAAGAGCAAGAAAGAGAGAGAGAGAGAATGAGTAAGTGTGAGTGAGTGAGAAATATTGAGATTAGCATAAGGGTTAAATTGGAGTTTATTTTCAACGACGTCAGAAAAAAGGTGGCGAAGAAATTATGAAAATTATTATTATTAGCAGGCGGCAGGCAAAATAGTAGCAAGCAAACAGGAAGTAAATGGAATGGGAGAGAGTGGCGAAGAGAAGTGGGCAGGCGTGTGGGGCGAGGGCACAAATGTGGCAACATGGCAACACTAAATTAAACATTATGACCAAAGCCTCAACGTTCGCCTTGCAGCCGCTTGCCAAACAACAAATCTGTCGCAGTAGCAGCGTATTGTGGCGGGGGTGTGTTGGGAACGAGGGATGTGGGGCTGGGGACTGGGGGTTGCGTTTGGGGCAAATGTTTTAGGTGTTGAAGTTTATGGTGGAGTTCTCGTTCCGGGTTGCAAGCATATTTGAGCAGCCATGCGATATATACAAAAGCATGCCATAATTGGCAGCACTAACAAATGCAAACGATTTGGGGTGATGAAAACTTTTTTCTTTTCATAAAAATTAAGTCCGAAAAAATTAACGCATTCTTAAATTAATAATAATGAAGGTATACGTAATTTCTAAAGATTTAAATTTTTTACTAAGCATTTAATAAACATTATTTAAAAAAGCAAGTTTAATAAACAATTTTTTAATTTAAATATATTAATTTTCAATTTAGAAAACACTTTTACTTTATATCAATTTCA
This sequence comes from Drosophila antonietae, assembly GCA_030914385.1. Classification (NCBI taxonomy): domain Eukaryota; kingdom Metazoa; phylum Arthropoda; class Insecta; order Diptera; family Drosophilidae; genus Drosophila; species Drosophila antonietae. Next base: position 61,040 of record JAUESO010000184.1, read on the forward strand.
TTTATGGAGGGAAAGTTGGAAATAAAAAGTGACAAATTAAACGCAAGGTAAAAATATTTGTCTAGAAAATTAAATTTAAAAATTGTAATATATATATTTAACAAATATTAAATAAATAGTTACGAATTTTAATTCATAATAAATTTTAATTTATAATTTTTTATTATTTATTTATTTATGTATTTTTTATGAATTTCATATAAATTTAATGTTTAGACATATTTAATTTTAATTTATAATTTATAATTTTATATATTTTTTTAAGCTATTTTCTTAGAATTTCATTTAAATTTAATATATAATAATATTAATTTTTAATTTATAATTTTAATTGTTTTTATTTATATTTTGATTTGTTGCGAAATTTTAATTGAATTCCATTTAGACTCCTTTTTCCTTTACTATTTCCTTTACATGTGACTCATTCAGCATTCAGCTATATAATCGAAAGTCAGTGGAAAATATGCAAAGTTCTCAGGATTTGTGTATGAAGAGTTTTGTTTTATTTTCCAATACCCACCAAAATCTGTGGCCCAAACTATGGGAAAAGTAAAATAAAACCCTAAACGCGTCCGTTGAATTTCATTTCCGGCTCGCGCATTCATACACACACAAACACACACACACACACATACACACACATACACATATTCCATTTAACGTAGCTTGTTTTCCCTACCCCATCCACGCCCCTTTTGTAATGGAGTCCATTTGATATTCTGGCCGTTGGATTCTGGGATTTTGGCCTGGCCGCCAAACTGTGAGTGGAAAACTTAATATGGCAATAGTTGCATAATGCAATTACCGGCCATATCGACTCGACGCTCGGCTTTACCCAAGCGTAATGCGTTGCGGTGGACATGGCTCAAACAGTCCTAGCTCGCTCGCTTTCGCTCTCTCTCTCTTTCTCTATTTGCATGTGGGTGGGGATTTGTCGCAGCACATACACACACACACACACACACACACACGCACACTCACACACCTGTACCAACACTTGGGTAATTCAATCTGTCGCAGTTTTTATGCTGTCGCCGTCGCCATCGTCGCACACACGGCCGTTTTTCAGAATTTTTCACATATTTGCAAATATTTTCATTTCTCGTTTTGCGTTTTTTATATCCGGTGCAGGTTTAGAGAATGAGAAGAGAGAGCGAGAGAGAGGCAGAGTAAATGCCGACGCCAACGGCGCCGCAACGGATGTGTGAGAATTATGCATTTTTTTGTTAACTGCACTGAAAGTTTAAAGCTTTTAAAGTTGATGTAATGCAAACATGAAATTCGTATTACAACAGATCTATTTAGCAGATGTTTTAAAGCTTTTAAAAGTGCTCGATATTTAAAAGCTTAGTCGTGCCGTCCCATTACTAATCTGCAAAATAAAGCTTTTGAGGAGATGAAGGATCAGCTGAGCAGCTGTAGCTTAAGAATATGCTTGGGCAAGGGATTTTCTGGAATTATAAAATCTTTAAGAATCTTTATCAGGATTTCAAGAAAAACTTTTTTGATTTATTTTAATAAAAATGAACTAAAAATTATCAAAAGCTCTGCATATCACCTTAGAAGACAACAAATATCTGTTAAACAAAATTTTCATTAAATTTAAATAACTTTTTATTTACTTTTGTTTTTTTATTTTTATTAATTATTTTTCTTTAATTTTTATTAATTATTTTTATTTTTTATGTATTTATTTATTTTATTTTATTTTATTTTTTTATGATTTAAGCAATATATTTTCTATATACTACGTAGCCAGCCAAGTAGTTATATAAATTTAATTCATATTATTTCAAGTCTACTAAACTAAAATCCTAAAATCTTCTTTGAAGATAACAGCTTGCTGGAAAAGCAACAAAACTAATTAAAAAAAACTAAACTAACTCAAACATTCTTTAGCTTTTTTATTTTTTTTTAATCTTCTAAGTTTGCTGCATTGACTCAAACAAATATCGCATTTCACTTAGCTGCAAACGAAATGAAATCAAAGGGAAGATAGTAAAGTGCAAGGATAGAGAGCAAATGGTGAAATGCCGAGGAAGGAGCAAGAAATGTAACTTGTGCAATCGCAGATTAAATATCACTTAAAATTAAACTAGCGTTAAATGTAACAAATGAAAGAAAATCGAAACGATTTCCAAATGCAATAAAATATTGTGCAAGCGAAACCAAAGACGAAAACCAATCGCGCGATAACGAAGAAGCAAAGAAGAAGAAGAAGAAGACGACGAAGACCAGGCAGAGACAGCCAGCAGAGGCAAGTCAAGCTATAGAGCAGTGAAGAGAAACGAAATCTCTCAATTCCCATTATGTGCATGTCAACTGCAGTTAGAATCAAAGCGCCAAAACAAGACGCAAGCAGAGCGAGAGTGAGAGGGGGAGAGAGAGAGTGAGAGAGCGGAGGTAGTGAGCAGTTGAGCTTTCGCTTGCTTGAGGGAACAATGCGATAAAGTAACAACAAAACCGGCGGCAGAAGCTGAAAACGACATCCAGTCACGTTTTTGGACAAAAACTTAATCCAGGAGCGAGTGTAAAGGGTGGCGAGGGAGGCAGAGATAGGGTAAGGGTAGAGGCTGTGCGTGTGTGTGTGTGAAAGTGGGCTGGATTGGATTTTAAGATGTGAAATCGAGAGCCGTCGAGCTACCGCTTTTGGCCCAGACACACACAACGTGCCAAAGTCCAGAAAAGGGGATAAAGCAAGGATATATATACATAAAGGATGTATATACACCGAGACACCGAGAGAGACAGGGACAGGGATAGGGATGTGGACAGAGCCAACAGGAAACGAATTAATCGAAGTTAAATAAATCAATGTCATTAAACTTTGGTGCAGAGATTTACTAGCTGACTTGGCATGCTCACTAAACAGAAAGAGATGGCAACACACACACACACACACACACACACGACTAGCTGGCTGCACAATACACAACAACAAGGACAACAATAGGAGTAACAGCTACAGCAAACTGCAATTGCAATCGAATTTAGTTTATGGTACTCCTCTCTATGCATTACTCTCCTGCTCACTCTCTCGTTCACTGTCTCTGCTGCTCACTTGCTCCACTCTTCTCCTTTACACAGATAAAGCTCGACGTAGCGAAAGTGACAAACGTTTAGCAATAGTTCAGTGGGCGCCAAAAGTCATGACCAAAAACCACAAAAAGGCTGGAAGGATAAGTAACAGTGTAAGCGTAGGCTGAGTAGTCGACTAACACTATACCCTGTATAGCCACACATAAATTAAATGGCTACATTCATTTACTATTTAACTCTTTCTACACATAGTTACATCACAGCCTACGTTTCACCCAAAATTTACAGGGTAGCCCAAGATAAAAGGAATCTTTGAAATTGAAATGCTCTTTGAAAATTAAGTGAAATTTTATGCATTTTTCACGCTTCGCAAGCCGCTAAATAAAAATGTCAAGCACACAAAGTGGGTGGGCGAGCGAGATAGCAAGAGAAAGAGAGAATCGAGAGAAAGACTGACACAGGCAAGGCGGATGAAGTCGGCAGATAAGTAAGTGCGTTTCTTTTTCTATTTTAGGTGACAGCGGACAGCTGGCCAAGCACAGTTAGAGACGCAGAGCTTTTGACACTGACAGAGCAGTGTGAGTGTGAGTGTGAGCGAGATGGTAAGCTTTACAAAATGAAGTTCTCAAGCACAGTAGGCGGAAGAAAAACGAAAAAAAATCAGCAAGTGGTCAAGAAGCAGAGCATATTTTTTTTAGTGCGGTTGAATTATATTATTTTCTATTTTTTTATGATTTGCTCAGCATTATATATAAGCCAAAGTTTTTGTTCAGGTCATAAATCAAATTTATAGAGAAAGATATTTGAGAACTGAGTTTGAGTAGAGACAGTAAAAGCTTTTAAAAGCCTCAAGTGGAGGCAAAAAAGTGAAAATATTTTAGAGAACTTGAAAGTTGAAATATTTTGAAAATTTACTTTAAAATATAAATTTAAAATTTCTGAAATTATATAAAAATTTACTTTAGATTATATTATTAAATTAATTTAAGATTTCTGATACTACATAAATTTAAAATTAAATTTCCAATTCTTTATTTTCAATTAAATTTATAAATAAATTGTCGATTTCTGATAATACATTAAATTTGTAATTCAATTCTGCATTTCTTATCTTATATTACATTTTACTTTGAATAAAAATTTATAATAAAATTTCGTGTTTTTACGTAAATAAAAATATAAAAAAATTCTAATAATATAATATAATATATATAATATTATAAATTTATATAATATAAATTATATTAAATATTAAATATATATCATGAATTTAGAGCTTCCTAATACCAAATACATATTAATCTTCTATAATCATAATAATATGTATAATTTAAATATATTTCAAATACTTTCAATATTAAATTTATAAAATTTAGAGTTTCATAATACACTTTATTTTTCCATATTTTGCATTTCATATATACTCTCAATATTCAATATTAATTATATCTAACACTTTTGGACCTTTACCAAATACATTAATTATCCTAATATCTTTTGGGGCTTTGTAATTGAGTTAAATTCCCCAAGAAATTTGAACGTTTAATTTATTTCCAATGCGCATAGTTTGTCAGTCATTGACTAATTTATGGCTGACCCTTTTTTTTTTTTTTCTTTTTGCAAAACGCCCCTCGAGAAACTTTGGCTAAAAACCCACAAATTTTAAACAACTTTTGAAGGTAGGCTCAAAGTAGAACGAGCAAAGGCCCATCAAATTAAACGCTTTGGCCAAACAGAGCTGTAAAAGCGCTTTACACCTGAACAAACAGAAAAGCGTGCGAGCACACAGCCAGTCTCTCTCTCTCTCTCTCCCTCTCTCGCTCGCTCACTCTTTCAGTTGCTGTTGCGTTTACCGCAAGCGCTAATAAATTATGAGTGGGAGAGCTTAAACCTTTGCACAAACGCACCCTTCGCGTGCTCGCTATCTCTTTCTAGCGCATAGGAAGAGAGGAAAGAGGAGCCACAGCATAACCGCAATAACAACACCCGCAAACAACATAGAAAATCCACTCGAAAAAGTAACTGGCCGCTAACGAAATTTAGTGTGAAAGAAAAACAAGTTTTTAGCCAAAAGGCATTAGCCCAGAAATAATAAAAGCGGAGTCGCAACTTTTGGCCCAAACGAAAAGGAAATTTCATTTTTTTTTTATATTCTATTTGCTTGGTTTTTTTTTTTAGTGGGTGGTGGTGTTATTTACGACTTTCTGGTTCAGAGGTCATCGTCGCGCTTAAAAGTGCCATTTCCCATTTTTTGGTAGCTACAGCACGGCCAAGTCCTGTGTGTCCTGGCTTTTTGGCTAAGCGTTTCGCCATCAAAATGCAACAGCAAAATCCAAATTTGAAGCCATTGGCAGCCGTGCAATGCTGGGCTCTAGGATGAATGCAAGGAGCGACGGGGATGGAGAGATTGAGAGAGTGGAACTGCACTGCAAACTTTTTGTCGCAGCACAAAGGACCAAGGTACGAAACTAAAACTGGCCAAAACTAGGTTACAAGTCGGGCTAAATGGAAATGTTGTAGCAGGAAGTTGAAGCCAAAATAAAACTGCACATGAAAAAAAAAAAAGGAAACGACTAAACAACGAAACTTCTGCAAGCGTCAAAGAAAGTACTAAAAAAAAACTTTGTAACCTTCCCATGTGAAAATACCCTAGAAACTAGTAATGTGCACATAGATTGATTGAATTTTTGAAACTCATCAAGATAAACATATCCTTAAAAGATTTGCATATTAAATTTTTTAATTAATATTATAATAATCTTTACCTTTACAATAAAAAAAAGTTTAAAATATTCCAACTAATCTGAATCTACAATATATAAGTTCCAATTGTAATCTACAGGGTATTTCATCTGTGTCATACATCTTTCAATGTTCTTATTCGCCTTTTTTTGGGTCAGCGAACGCCTCTGTATTCTTTGTATTTTTTGTCTGTTAGCATTTGACAGTTGCCTGGCATAAATAATAACTTTCAAATGCAATTTGTGTCGATTTGTGTTTGTGGCATGGCGCGCTTTTAAGCTCAAGTGATAAACAGCAGGACACACATACACACAGAGAGAAAGAGAGAGAGAGAGAGAGAGATACATACACATATGTAGGCAGGCACTTAGCCGAAAGCTTCTACTTCCATTCACACACTCTCAATTCGAGTCGCTCTCGCGCTGTCTCATTGTCATAAATCATCAACACAACGCGCCACTTAAGTGCGTCCTAAAACTGTTTGCGCTTTTACTTTGTCACACACATACACACACAGAGAGACAAGCATACAAACACGACAGCCACGCCCATCGATGACAAGCTGACCATGCACACGCCCACATTTCCAAGCAGCGGACGCCTGTCAAATGCAGCCCTAACAAAATGATATAGAGCGCAGGCATGTAAGTGTGAGAGTGGGAGAGCTAGGGAAGGCTGTCGAAGATATGGATACAAAAGCAAACAAAAAGGACAATAGAGGCGGTGTCTAAATAAACAAATAGTATATATAAACATACATATATATACATATAAACATATTTATACTATATAAATAGCAAAAAAAAATGAACATAAAAATATGATTTGACAAAAGGCATTCACAATTGAAAATGCCGTTATGAATGAAAAGGAGGAGCCACACTGTAGCGCATCAATAGAAATGTGTATTTGGCTGCAGTTGAGAGGCTTTCAAATTGCCTGCAAATGACAAAAGCTACAATAGAGGGAGCAAATTGAGCAATCGGTCAATCAAGAGAAATTCAAATCAAACTCTTCAAATTTAAGAGCGGCTTTTATACAAAAATAAACTCAAGATCGTCTTTTTCGTTTTCTTCATCTTCTCCCATTTGAATAGTCAGTTTCCGTTTCAAATAGCCCAGCTCCAAGGCAAATGGCGAACAAAAAGCAATTTGCTGATGAAATGAAATGGCAAGCGCTTGACATGCAATTAAAATACACGTACACACACACACACACACACACACACACGCATATACACGCAAGGCATACACAGGCAAAAGCAATGCAGATTGAGAGCATGTCTGAAATTTCAGTGAGCGTGTGTGTGTTTGTGTGCGCTCAATGGCTAATTTTATCTTATTTACTTTAAGCAGTCATTCTTGCAGAGAGCGGGAGAGTGAGTGTGAGTTAGATTCTGCGTTTACCGCTTCAGTGTAGGGTATTCAATACTTGTAAGGGCATTATACATTTTACATGCATTTTGTAACATATTAAACAAAGTAGAGGAATATTTTTTTTTTTTTAGATTTAGCTGTTACAGATTACGTATTTATATAGTAAATAATAAAAATAATTTAAATATTCTTTCTCTTTTGCACTTACCTTTGCTTATACCAGTAGCTTTGTCACGCAGCACATTTATCGAATGCACTGGACCATATTCCTCAAACATTTCACGTAGCTGCGCCTCATCCATCGATTTGGGCACCTGGCCCACAAACATCTTAATGTTATCGGGATCGGGCTCCTTTTCGCCGTAGGTGACAACGGCAGTGTCTGGATCCAGGCGATAGCATGAATCGTCATCCATGCTAACAACAACATTGCGATTAGTGCTGCACGAGTTGTTGTTGTTGTTCATCAAGCTGCTGGACATGATGTTGTTGTTGCTGCTGCTATTGTTGTTATTATTGATGTTGTTGTTATTGCCGTTGCCAAAGGGTGTGCCAGCTAGCGAATTGTTGCTGCCCACCAAGTTAGAGTTGGAGTTGTTGTTGTTGCCGCTGCTGTTGTTGTTATTAAGCAGCGACGAATTGTTATTGTTGCTATGTATGGGACTATTCGGTAGACTATTGGTAGCGCTGCTGCTCTTATCGCTCATACCAAATGCACTGCAAAAGACAAGGACAGAGAGAAAGAGAGAGATTGAGTAAATGGTAGAGCATGAGTAAAAGTACAGTTAAAATAGTTTGCTGTAAATTCACAGCGCATACAGAGAGCATATGTTACAAGTTATATAATAACCGTTACTATTTTCTATTTTAAAATATCTATTTTTTATTTTTTTTTCCGCCTTTTATACTTACTCCAAATAGATATCGGTGCTTTTCTCAGAGAAATCAAAAATCATGCGGCGATTGCCCATAAACGAAGTGCGACTACTAAACATTGTTTTTTTTTTTTTTTTTTTTTTTTTTTTTCTATACCTTTATATTCAACACTATCGAATCGATTTACAACAAAGAGAATCGTGCACTAGAGCCAAACAGACGCACACGGACAATTGTCGATTGTAAATAAAAAAATAAACTTGTTAATTATAAGTATATTGCGAAATTCAAGTTGGCTTTTAAAATATTTCCATGTAAACACTGCAAACACTGCAACTACAAAATGCACTAATTAAAATTGGGCACAAAATTTATGACGCACGCGCAGCGTCCTCCCACTTCCTTTATTGGCAATCGTCGAAGAACAAATGAACGATCGAAATCCGTGTGAGCTACAATTGACCCACAAAGGACAAATAGACAAAGAGAAAGAGTGAGAGAGAGCGAGAGCTTGAGCGCCTAGACATTTACATTTTCAAAGGAGTAATAGAAGCAGAAAGCGAAAGCAGAGCTTCTGCATTGATGCAGCAAATGGTCATAGGTGTAAAGAAGTCATAAAAGCAGAGAACGAGAGCAGAGCACAAGCAGAGCTGTAGCGCATGTTCATAATGTTAAAGAATAATATGAGAAGGAAGCGCAAGCAGAACTCAATGTAGCGCTTAGCTACAGTGTAAAGGAATTATAGAAAACGAAGAGAGCGCGAGCGGAGCTTAGGCATAGACGCAGCTTACGGTCACAGACGGTCAAGGAGTAATTGAAGTAGAGAGCGCAAACAGTGCTTAGGTATTGCTGCAGCGCACGAACATAATGGAATTAAGAAGTAGAAAATGAGAGCACGACCAGAGCTCAGGCATAATGTACGCAACTACTAAAAGTAGAGAGCGCGAGCGGAGCTTAGGCATAATGCAAACGACTACTTGAAATTGAAATTGAGAGCGAAACACAGAGCTCAGGCAGCGCAGCAGGTAGATCACAGCATTTGAAAGAGCAGTTGAGCTAAATGCTGCGTGTTATATTTAGATAGCGCTCTCTCGCTCTATCTTTAGTACAGTGAATGATTTGTATTGCTGCGCCTATAGAGAGGCAACAAAAACATAAAGAGACGAGACCTAACATCTAACTGTAATTGCTTATATTTTTACTGCAATTTCGCTGCAAAATTCAAGTAAAATTAAATTCACATTTAACTTTATATTTAACTTTCAATTTAAACATTCAAATAACTTAAAAGCTTGCCTAACTATATTGCAAAATAAACAGCCTAGCACACGCCCAGTTATCAATTTAACTGTACAGGTGCTCCAGTAGACTCTAATCTAGCTGCTTTACCTTAATTGACCCATTTGTCGTTGTTTATTTACGAATGGCCGTTAAGCAAATGCCGTTTGTGGTTTGTTCGAGCAGAAAAGTTCACTCAACTCAACTTGTTTTTCTTTACATTCATCCTTAAAGCTCTACTTAAGCGCCTTAGAAGCTTAATGGATGACACCTGAACCGAATGTCCATAATCAAAGTTAAATAAACCATAACCATCATAACATATCATGTTCGACTTGTAATTAAACAAAACAAAAGGCGAACCTCATATACAAAGCAAAGTATGCTATCTACCTAATGCTATAATTACTCCAACTGTTGTTTGCTCGCACTCACACTTGCACTAACTCCTCTCCCGCTCTCTCACACACACTCACGCATTGCCAGTGCAATTTTCTGCTCATTTCATTTTGACTTCTAACTTCTTTACAAGTTTCACTTTTGTGTAGCAAATTCTTTGTCTTTATTGTTGTTGCCCCCGCACCCATCTCTTTGTTTTGTCTTTCTTTGTTGCATTTCGTAATTTGAACTCTTTTTTTGCGAGACAAACTTGGCGAAACTTCCTCTCCCTCTCTCGCACGCTTACAAACTGTCTCATTTAACCCGCTCTTAGCTTTTGCACTTTCCTTTGTGCTGTATTTAGTTACGGATTGGCATTGTTCTCTCTTCTTTATGAATGTGCGGCAGTGCAAGAGGGAGAGGGATAGGAAAGCACGCCAACATTAAGAGAGAGCACGCGCCCATTTGACACAATTATTGCATTTCCTTTGACATTTTACGCCCCAATAAAACATTAAATTGCAACAATTTTATTAAGAACTTTGTGCAGCAAAAAGAACAACAACAACTAAGTTGCGAGAGTGAGAGAGAGGGAGAAAAACAACTGCACAAAGCTTGTTGTGCATTTCTATCAAAGTTCAAACTGCAATTCATCTTCATCATCATCAAGAAGAAGAAAGAAATGAAGAACAAGAGCAACAAGCAACAAAATTGAGATCAACAACAGCTATGCGTGTTGGTGTGTGTGTGTTTGTGTGTGTCTGTGTGTACATACTAAAAGTTTTTAGTTCGACTATCGTCTTATAACAAGACTATCGCATTTATTTCGATACCAGTTACAGTTTACAAGTTTACAAAACACCCTGTAAACACATGCCAGCAAGTGGGTAGATCGTTTGCAGCACAAATGGGAAAAAGTACATATATACAACGTATCTGTCGGTCTAGGCTACCCCATCTAAAACTTTTTGACTTTAAATTTCGATAACTTGTGCATAGGAAATTTTTAAAAAACTTTTTGCCCGTTGCTCAGTGCACATTTATCTTCATTTGTCTACGCAGCAAAATGGCCAAAAAGCATGAAAAAAAAAAAATAAAAATAGAGATGGAAAGTGGGGGGAACGCACAGGGAAAAATAAATATATAACTGTAACCCAAAGCTGTCAACAATTTACAGCCCAAATTATCCAGGGAGTCAGCCCAAAGGCCAAGTCAAAAGACTGGCATCCAATTCGGATTTGGGTCGCGCAGTCTCTCTCTCTCTCTTGCTGACTCCCTTTTTCTATCTCTCTCTTTCGCCTCTTCCTCCTATCTCTCCTTGGCTCTTCTGCTATTGAGCACTAATTTGCTTGATTACTCTGGGGTATAAGAGTGGGAAGGTGGACGAACAAAATTTGAAATCTATTAAAAAAGTTTCAAGTTGTATGGGAAATGAGAATTGTGCTATCGGGCAAAGAAATCACTTGTCACTCGTCGTTTCCACTCTCTCTGTCTCTCTCGCTCTGCCATTCCTTTCCCTCTGTCTTTCTAATAGACAAAAGTCCAAGAGACAACCACTAAAAGGTAGTAATAAAAGTGGAGTAGGTTTGTTTGTGTGCAAAGGTAGTAGAAAATTTGTTGCACAACTTTTTTGTGTCTGTCTGTCTGTTCTTTCACTCTCCCTCTCTCTCTGTCTTCATATTCATACTTTTTGTGTAGCCAGCCAGGTAAGTAAAGGTAAATTTGAAGCGTCTGCTACACAAATCAAGTGCAAAGTTGTAAAAAAAAAAAAATGTAGTCAAGTAGCAGATGCATTGTTTTTGCTACTGTTGCTGCTCGAAGGAACTTGATTCTTCTGATTTTGTTTTGTCTCTGTTTCTACCATTTTTTTCGCTCTTTATTCTTGCGACGCATGCTTCATAATATCAATTTGTAAGTGAACTTGAAAGCTGTATGAGCGAAGAGTGGGTGCAAGAGAAAGAGAGAATGAGTGAAGGAGACAGAGAGAAATTGCAAATCAATGGCAAAATTTACTGCAAAGCTTTAAGCTCTTTCGTCAGATTTAAAGCGATTATTGCTGAAGGCAGTAGACGGATGAGGTTGTGAGGGAAGCATGGCATTTTGTATAAGAGTGAGCAGCTTATGACTTATTCAATGAAATATAAGAGCTTAATTCTAGCTTCAACTTGAGAGAGCATAATACAGCTGATCTCTTATAAAAGTCATGAAGAAGGAGTAAACAAGTTGATTGATTTTGGTATAAGACTGAGAAAGATGGAGACTGGTAATCATGTTTTTGTATAAGACTAAGTTGCCAATCACTTATAAATTAAATATAAGAGTATTTGCTATTCACTTTTGAAAGGAATATGCTTTATATATGTATTTGTATGGTGTAGTTGCTGAACTTTAACCGAAAAGAGCATGAAATGAAAGGAAAATATAGTTTTGTATAAGACTGAATATAAGAGTATTTAATTATTTTGCTAAAGCAGGCATGTTAGTGAAAGAATAGTAAATACAGTTATTAAAACTATTTCTCATACTCAAGCAACTCGCTCAGTTCTTATACTCCTTATTAGTCCGGCGTATGATAATACGTATTTACTTTGTCCAATTAGTTCACCTTTAACACTAATGAGACCCATCTCATCACTCTCTTCCCGAGACAATCTATTTTGTCTGCCTTTTGCTAAATAAGCTTTCGGTAAGCCGCTTAAACTTTGACCCTAACCAATTGCGACTGCGGCGACGAAGACGACGACGATGACGTTGACAAGGACTTTGATCTCAAGGACCTCTTGAGTAGGCGCAAAGGCATTTGCCTATAAATTACTCAGCAGCATTTCGCCGCGCTTATCAAAGATAATTTTAAGCCGCATTTAAAATGATTTCTTTGCCTTCACTTTTTACCCGATTTTTTTTCCCCCCATTTTTTCTTTTTGCAACGAAAATTTACGCTGACTGTGCGTTGTCTGGCAACGTTCGAGCAAAAAGTGCAAGTTGGCAGCGCGGTTGCCGGAGTATGGGAGGAGGGAGGAGTGCGGCAAGAGCAGGGCCGATGGATTTACGGCAAAGAAGGGACGCCAGCCATGTTGACAGTCAGTGAACCCCGAAAACCAGTTCGCCGCCTGCGCTGCGCTTTTTGTCAATGATAAGTTAACGGTCCTACGGATGAGCTGCAAAAGGGTAGCAGCAAAAGAGAGCGTGCGTGCGAGCGAGCCAGAGAGAGAGAGTGCGAGAGCGCTGCTTGGACTTTGTGCAAATATTTGACATGGACACAAAATGGAGACGAGCAAAGCAAAGGAGCAGAGCAAGGAGAAGGGGAAAGCGAGCAGCAGCAGCAGCACAGCTCATTTTTTGCCTGGCAAAGTCAAAGCGAGAGACTGACTGTCTAACGGGAATTGAGAATTTTTGGCAAGGATTTAGAGAGGTGGTGGGAGAGAGACAGACAGTGCTGCGACTTGTGTGTAATTAAGCAAAAATGTAAAATTGTTTGTTGTTTTTGCTGTTGCTGCTGCTGCTGCTGCTGTTGTTGTTGTTGTTGTTGTGTTAATAATTGCTTGTAAATAGATCAAAGTTGGCATTTGTTTGGTTTTTGGGCCACAGAGGCGGCGGGAGGAGGAGGCGGAGGGGACTGTGTGGCAGGGCAGTTGAGCTGCCGCTTAGTGAGGATTATGTTAACTAATTAGAGGTTGTTTGACATGCTCCATTGACAAAAGTAGTTGAATTTGCTTTCATTTCATAGAGAAGTCAAGGGGCACTCAGGGACTGCTCCAAAGCGATTCGAGTGGAAATTTCGAAATGCCAACTTCGTTTTCGTCTGGCATATTACAACATAATTAATTATGGGACATGAGAACTAGGTTTAGGAGTGGTTTTACAGTCAAGTTCTTCTTACTGATGCAACATTCTATTGGCTTAAATATATTTACATGAAATGAGCTAAGGGATATCGGAAAAACCCCAACCAAATAGTATTTAAAATTGTAAAAACGTAAAGGAAAATCGTGATAAAAACCAAAGTTGGGCTTACATTAAACAAAGCGACGCAACCGCAATGAAATGAGAATGAATGAATGAACACACACATACACTCTCTGTCACACACACACACACACACACTCTCTGTCACACACACACACACACATTCTGTCACACACCCACACATATACATATATACGACTGTAGAGAGGACATGGACCACCTTTTGCAGTGTCCTGCATGGGGCATTTCGGTCAATAGAGAGTTGCCAAACCTGCAAAAAAGTAATGGCATTTTGCACATAACGCGCACCGACTGAGTCGCCAAATATTAAAAATAAAAGTTACAAAAAAAAATAAAAGGATTCTGAACCAAACTATACCGCTTGTGCAGAGAAAGCGTGAAATACACTTACTGAAAGTATGAATATAATTATAAAAATAATATTAAAAAAAAAAAAACACAATAAATTAAATAAATTAAATTTATTAAGTAACCTATACAAGAAAAAAAATTAAATAAATAAATACAAAAAAATCAAAACAATAAATATGACCAATAAATCACTTTAAAATTTTAATTGTAAAACTAAAATTAACCTACAATAAAAAAGAAAAATTCTAAAAATATAAATATGAACAAAATGTAATTTCAGATATTCAAAATAAATAAAATTCAGTAAATAAAATAAACTATAAATTCTTTTATTTACTGGAATTTTAGAGCTATATTTATTTATTGGCATTCAATTTATAATTTATAATTAAGTTATATTTTTTAATATTATACTTAAAAAATATTTTATTTATTAATTATAAATGGCTTTCAATAAAAATATTTTATTCTTTATTCTTGTTTATTATAAATTTGTATTTTATTTTTTTTTTTTTACTTTATTCAAAGCACAAAAGATTGAAAATTAATTTTAATGTTACTCTAATTACAAGTTTTAAAACAAAAAATGTAATTTATAATATTAGGTTTGATTCGATATTAGCGCTAAGGCCCCAAGACCCAAAACTCCCAAACTTCCCAAACTTCCCAAACTTCAGCTTAGGGTATGCCATTAAAAAAAAGGGAAAGGGTTGCCAAATAAAGGCAAAAAAAAAAGCACAGAAATAAAAGAATTTCGGTTAAACTTCTTTTGCATGGACTAAAGAATTTATTGATTCATTTTGAAAAAATCCAACGACAAGGACAATGCCGAGAGCGAGTGTGCACAGGACATCACTGTATGTGTGTGTGTGTGTGTGCCCCCGGGCGGGTGCAAAAAAAAAAGGAAAATGATTTGCGTGGCTTCTGCACTTGTGTGCAGAGGAACAGGACCTCGGCCAAAGTCAGCGGCCGACGCGACTCCGGCCAGCCACAGTAAAATTGAATCAAATGATTTTCATATATGCACACACACACACACATATATAAATTCTTTTTTTAATGTGGCTCTTTCGCTGCATAAGTCTTTCAACTGGCAGACAAAACAGTGCAGAATAAAAAAAAAATAAAATAACGGCAAAGATATATGTATATAAAGAAAATTATAAATGAAAATTCCAGAGCGTCGGGGGCATGCACGAGATTCCGGCAACTCGGCAGAATTGTCGCCACTTTTGCGCAAATTGTTGTTTGCCAAGCGAAATTGAAACAATTCACGCCCGGCCAGGGTTGCCACCCCGCTTAAGTCGTAGTGAGTCCTTGTGCGAAAACTCTTTACCATTCGATGCAACTGGCGCATAAATTCTTTTTGGTTTGATGCGCATTTCGTGTTAAGTGTGTGTGTGCGTGTGTGGGCCTAAAGCGAAGCGATGGGGTGGAGGGGGTAGCATGGGTCTGTTTGGGGTAGCGCACCCTCTGCGCCCTTAAGCCAGCTGCCTCGGGCACTGCTATGTATAGCTGCCCATTTGCGCCTTTTAATTTTAATGAAAGACTTTCGCTTTGCCAATGCCACGAATTGACAATGCCATAAATTAAGTAATTATTTATAGTTGCATTTTAAGAAAAGACTTTAGTAAAATGAAATGTGTATGTAATGAATGTCATGCTGGCGTTGCCAGATGGATTTCTATAGGCATTAGATTAATCTTTCAAGCAAATACTGTAGAATCCGTTTATAACGACTCTGCTTATGTGCTTAATGCTTATCGAGTATTCCGGTTATAACGACGGTCATAACCTGATTCTCTTGTATATATTTTAATTGAAATCATTGAATTATGAATCCCAAGCTTAACTTGATCTCATTTATATAAGTCCTACACTCACTCTCTCTCTCTTTCTCTCTCCCTCTCTCTCTCTTAATTCCAACTATTCAATAAACTCGCAAATTCTTTAAAAATTGTCGGCACAAAATTTATCGCTGAATCGCCTTTGGGGCCACAACAACAAAAGTGAATGCGAGTCGCCTTCTTAGATGGTATTTCAATAAATTGATGTCCTGGCCGCGCCTTATCATTATCCTGGCCGCTGGCGTTGCACCTGCCACAAATTGCGGCGCGTCTTGATACGACGACAGAAAGGTCGCCGCTGTTGCGCAGCCTTTTCCTTCTCTCTCTCTCTCTCTCTCTGTCTGCTTTCCGTTTTGTGTTTATGTTTTTGTTTTCGTCTTGGGCAATTAGATACTGAGACCCGGTTTCCCTGCCGGAGAGGGGCGTGTCCCTAGGGCGTCGTTGGCAAAGGCCCATTATAATGATTATCGTTGCTCGTTTGTGGCTTGTGTGTTGTTGTCTCTGTTTCTTTGTATGTGTGTGTTTGTTATCCTTTTGCTTTCGCAGCTCGTTTTGGTCCCGTTTGCCGAGTTGACAAAATCATAAAAATGTAGTCGACACAACAAATTATACAAATGTCTCCCGCATGCCAAGCCAAATGTTGAATTTAAACTGAATTTATAATGGGCTTTTTCACTCGCACTCTATATCGCTCGCACTGTATCCCCCCCTCTAGCTCACTCTGCCCCTCTAGCAACCTTTTTGTCACCATTTTTCGTAATGTGCCCCAAGCGATACGAGTCGGAGCTAGATCGAAGCTGGTAAATGCTTTAAAATACCATTCAAAATGCCTTGAGATGCTGTCGTAATTGTGTCTAGGCATGAGTTTCTTTTTTTTATAGGCTTTACGGTAAATTCAAGAAAATGATAAGAATATGGAAAAGGTGAGAAGTAATGCCTGAAGCCAAATGCTGAAATGTATCAAATGTTATTGGTTTTCCTTATATAGCTATGACAGGATTATGGCTTAAAGAATACATTCATTGTTAATCATCATTATTACAAATCACATATTTATCTACATTTTACAACACTTCACCACACACACACACACACACACACTCACTTCTCAACATACATATAAACAATTCAAAGCAGAATCAAGCAAAAAGCCACGTGTAAGAGACGTTGTCTTAACGCCTCGCTGCAATCGCACATAAAGCGAGACGTGAATCTAAAAGGAAGAGCAGCAACAGCAGCAACAGCAACGGTCCCTGTATTTAGACAAGTTGGCAGCCTCGTCGCGTAGTTTGCCTTTTGAACATATAAGAACAAAAAATAAAATAAAAAACTCGTAAAAGTCACCGAAACACACACGAAAGTAAAACTGGCAATAAATATTTAGACAAAATTCGCATGTCAAACACAGCACACGAGCGCGACGTGAAGAGAGAGAGAGCGAGAGCAAGGGGAGCGGGCAGAAAAAAACCAAAGAGAGGAACGCAGCCAAGTCACGTAAATAATTAAACACGTGACATGCGTGGGGCGTCACTTTTATGGGCAGAGCGCGACGATGGCAAACGGAGCGAGCGAGAGAGAGCAAAAAAACAGGCCAAAAACTGTTGCGACTTTTAGTTGTGTGCGCCAAGCCAGATGCAGCTGCGCGCAAGCGAGACAGCCGACTCAGTATGTGTGTGCGCTGGTGTGTGCGAGCGAGTTTTGATGTCTCGACGAGACTTGTCTGTTTGCATAAGTGTGCGTGCGTGATTTCGCACAGTAGGTGAAGCAACGGTTCCTCCTTCCATCTCATTTTTTTTTTTGCGTGCCTAAAAATAGAATTTTAGTGCGAGAAATTGCACAGGCATAAATTGGCGAGAGTGAAGTGTCTTTCTCTTTGAAGCAGGCAAACTAATTAGGATGTTTTGTTGTGGGTAGCCATGTGTTGTTGTTGTTGTTGCATTACGTAAAGCAGAGAGTGTTGTCAGACCTTGTCAAGGTAACATGACATTATTATTTATGTACAACATGCTTTATATACATAAAAGCAAAACAAGATTTATTAATTCCATGTGATGATGTCAAATGTGATAGCAGCATGCATTTTGCGCCGTCAAGAGCTGCCAACTTGTCACGAAGGGTGTTGCCACATTTTTGGAAATTTGATTGAATTTCAATTTATTTAGCTGTCACTCACATAAGAGTCGGCAACATTTTGATATTGATTAGAAATTGTTTTTCTAATTGTTTCAATTAATAAATAATAAAGTGAAATACATACATATGCACATATATGTCACGCATTATATACCCTAACCACAGGCAATTTACCAAGTTGCGCCAAAAGCACAAAAGTAAACACAAACGTGCAGGCATTGCATGAGTGAGAGAAAGAGAGAGAGAGTGACAGGGAGAGCCGCACAGGCAAATGCCAGGCACACAATTAAAAACACAAGCAAAGTCATTAAAAATTTAAGCAGCTTTTAGGCTTACACGCGAGACACACACAGTCTATCTCTCTCCCTCTCACACACACACACACGCATGTGCCGGTTGAAGCAACAAAAACAAATTTGTCTGAGTCGTTTGCCTTTTCCAGGGTTGCCCTACGCCTGTTTAACATGCGTAAACAGACTAACACGATGTGTGTGTGTGTGTGTGTGTGTGTGAGTGAGAGAGCGCGCGAGAGGGCGTAGGGTATTTGCGTGGGTAGTCGACTTGATCAAATTTCATAATTTAAATGAACACGGCCAGAGTAATAAGCAAACAAAAACCCGACAAAAACAAACCCAGCAACATTTTAATTAATTGAGTGTAATGAAAAATGGAAAAAAAAAATTAATTCAATATAAAATTGTTTGAAGTTTGGGTTTATTTATGGGAATTTCGATTTTTCATGTTATTTACTTAATATTTAAATATTTTGAAATATAAGAAACATTTTCAAGTCCTGAGATGAGAGTTTCTATATAAAACGGAAAAAAAAGTTTATGTTTAATTTGGCCAAAAATTTGATGGAAGGCATAATATAAAATATTGTAATTCTAAATGGTTATTTTTATTTATTTATTTTTTTTTTTTTTCTTTTTCATTATATTATTTTACAATATTATTTAATTTTTCCATTATCAGTACTAAATAAAGTCCTTTATATATCTCGCTCTCAAAATCCCAAAAAACACGAAGTTTTAATTAAATTTTCATTTAATTGCACCGCATCGAAAATATGCCACAAATCAATAGAGAAAACTTCAGAGTTTAATAAAAATTTGTGCAAAAAGCAAAAAAAAAAGTTCCTTTATTTATTTATTTTTTTTACTGCTTTGCTATTGACATTTCAACTCGAAAACCTTTTTGACCACTTGACATGTGCTTGGACGCACATCCCAAAGCGAAATTTTATTGTTTGGACATGTCAAATGCATATTAAAATTTTGAATATCAAATGATTCATTGGACAAGTCGCCCTCTCCCTCCCTCACAGCGACTGTCACACTGTCGACTGTCACTCAACTCTATCTATTTACACGCCCATTTTAATTACAAAGAAAAGAAAAAGAAAATATTGCAAAAATATTGTAGATGTAAATAAATATTTTCATTTGTATTGTTCGCAGAGTGAAAGCAATATAAGGGAGGAATGCTACAATCGGGTATGACTGACTAAACTAATGCTCGATGCACTGAAGGTTCTTTATATTTATGATTTCAATATATTATGGAATTTGCTTAGATTATAGATTAGCTCGCCTATAATCTATAATAATAATATATACAGCAGGTCAATAGATGAATTTATTATTATATATAGATTAAAATATATCGATTTTTGCGATTTATCGATTAATCTTCACGGTTAAAAGATGGGAAAACTCTTTAGTTTATAAATAATAATATATAGAGCAGGTCAATACTGATTAATTTTATATATAGATTTATTATTATACATAGATTAAAATATATCGATTTATGCGATTTATCGATTAATCTTCACGGTTATAAGATGGGAAAACTCTTTAGTTTATATAATTTTTATACAATATTAAGACTCCTTTTAGACCTGTTCTCGATAAGAATAAATAATATAACATTTTTCTGCATTATAACAGAATATTTTTTGTTTAGCCTTCAATTAAAACGGAGTTTTCGAGGTATATTTTGACGAGATATTTTTACACACTTCAAATATGTCAAATCTATTTATTCCTTATTCATATATGCAACGCTAACATGATTTCAGCTTCACAGGCGCACAGGCAACCATATCCCTAGTACTTTGATTCAACAAATATACTATATAAAACTATACTATACTATACTATATAAAATATATAAAAAATTAAATTGTTTCTCATTTGAAATGTATCACATTTGACCAAGCTCCGAGTTTGTTTCAAAAAATCTTGAGAATATATAAACTATATAATAAAGCAGATTCCCAACTTCTACTCTTCGGCTTCACTTCAAAATCGAGGCAGACAGAAAGCAAGATATTGATTGCCTAAAACCAATATGCTCTCTTCTCTGCACATAAATGCGTGCATAAAAAATATCAATACATCAAAAATGCAGTGTAAAAAACATGTAGTTGGCAAATACATTTTGTTGTTCTTGCTGTTCGCCTTAAAATATGCAACGCTTTGCAACACGCAGGCCGAAAGCCCATGTTGTCCTGCATCCTGTGGCATTATGTGGACTTCAATGCGATTGACATGCCAAAACAGCAAATAACAATAACAAAGAGCGCGAATAACCCAAAATTCATTTTCAGGCTTAATATTTGGTGTTATTTTTTTTGTTTCTTAAAACTTTGTTAATGCATAAAAAAGTGACCCACATTTTGTATCAAATCCTTTACATATTTATATTTTACGTTTGCTTAACCCGCCCCAAAGTGAAAATAACTCTGGCATGAATAATATAAATGTATATACATACACACAAACATACTTTTAAATTTATTTTTTTCCCCCTTTTACATGCGATTTATCAAATTTAATATGGCTACAATTCTAGCTGACAATTCAATGTGCATAAATTTATGCAACAATCTATGGGCTACAATTCGATTCGAGTAGCAAATTTGTTGCCATTTTTTGTGAATACCCTGTATAGTTGTTGCTGCGTAGGGTATATTTGATAAGACAGCTAGCTTGCAAGTGATGAAGGTGATATTCTCTGGGCCAGTTCATATTGTCTTTGCTTATATCGCTACTATAACTTCTATTTGATAAGGTGAGAAAGCGATATCGAGCAAAAGACGTTAAAAAACTTAATTGCAGGACAGAGTTTCACTCGGATTTACTAACAAATAAAATGTATTAGCGCTGTTATATATTCTAGGCAATAATTTATTATAGCTAATGACATTTATATTGAGAAAATGTAGAGAGAATTGATTTTAGTCTGAAATTGCTTGCAAGTAAACAAAAAACTACATATATATATGTATATACAGTAGAATCCGGTTATAACGACACTCAAGGGAGCGTCGTTATACCAGGAAGTCTCCATAACCCTATAAGTTTGTATGAGGACTAGAAATTTTGTCGGAATAGCCGTATGAATACTATAAGCGGAGTCGCTATAACTGGATTCTACAGGCTCAGAAATAAATCAATGTACTGAAGCGACAGTTGTGTTTAAGCGATCGCCAAGTCTACAACGGCTTCCAAACGAGACTACGAATTGGAATATATATATTTTTTAATATTAATACTCTCAGTGGCAGTTGCTATAAAGCTGCTTTCTGGCAAAAGTAATAAGAGTCTTAAAAAGCAAATATAACTTTCTTAATTAATAGCTGAGAAAGGGCCTCAAAGATATCTGATCTCATATCTGAAAGGTTTCTAAATTAAGTGCTGAGAGAGGGCCTTACAGTTTATCCACATAAAACATTGTAATACTATCTGATATATCTGAGAGGTTTGCAACTCATAAATTTCAAATTTGTGTATTATTCATTTATATTTTTGTCCCATTCCCATTCCCATTAGTCTACACGGTATCTAGTTAGTCATCACTTACACTCACTTCACAGTTTTTTTATTACAATATTTGGCCGAATTACGTATACGCCAGTTGGGCCGCAGGCTTGGCAAATGGTAAAAACTGGCAACAAGGTGAGCGATAAAAGCTTTCCCACAATATCTGTAGCCCAATACAAGCTCTCCCTCTATGTCTGTGTGTGTGTGTGTGTGTGAGTGACACACTTATTGATGTAATAACATGTGCATTAAATATTTATTGTATTGGCAGACGACATGGCACTTTCCTTCTTTTTTCATCTATATATATATATATTTATATATGTGTATGCAGGATGGCAAGTGCCTGGCGCCTCTGGATTGTCAAGATTGGCTTGGTTCGGGTTTGGAATCAAGCAGCTCGGCTACGGCATTGTGCCAGTGAAAGGCTGTGAGAAACTGTGTCACAGTAAAACGGAAGCAATTGCCTTGGAATTGTCTATGACAGCACACACAGAGCTCGCTCCACACATCCTTTGAGTGGCTAAACAAGAGCAGTTGAGTGCGTGTGCGTGTAAATATAAGAAACTAAACCAGAAGCGAAAAGTGAGAAAATATGAAGAGGGAGAGCGAGAGAGTGAGAAGGAGATGGAGCTGAAGAGTGAGATTGTTTTAAACTAGTTTTTAAGTTTTTAGAACTAAATTCAATTTTAATATTCTACTGAAAATATAAATATGAAATGTTATCAATGATGAAGCGAAGCTAACAAAGTTTCAAGCATTTAAAAACTGTGGCCTATGCAGTTTCAACTGCTCTCGAGACACCTTGAATGAAGCATACTACAAAATATCATAGAAGTATTATTGATTACTAACTTTAAAAGTTTTTCCATGTCTAAAGAACAGTCTCAATAGCGAAAGAAGATTCCCAGATACCTAGAAAAGTAAACTATTCAATGGAGAGCCAATAAGTCTCAGCATATAGATAACATATATGACATATATTATTAAAATCTAGTTTAAATATTGTATTAAGAGAGAGCGAGAGACTGTGTGTGAGAGAGAGGGAGCTAGATATATATATATATCTAGATATTCACTTATTTTTGCTTTGAGCTCGCTATAGTAATTGAAATGGAAGTTATCATAAAAGACAATTTTTCTATAATCCTAACATCACTCAAATTCATATTAGTTTTTCTTTCAACAATTCGTCTGTTCAATTAGAAAACAATCAAACAGATTTCTTTGAACTTACCTAAAAAAGTATCGATGAAGCGCACATGAAAAGAGAAGAAAAGCAATAGAAAATGCATTAGTATAAAGTGAATCTCTGGCAGAATCTGCACAATATATATATAAAAAGAGAAAAATGGGAAAGAAAAAAACATTTAAACAACAATTGAGACTTGCGAGTCATGTAAAAGTAATTTACAGCTAATGTTCTTGGTGGTTGCTGAAAATGCAGTTTCGACTTGCATAACTCGAGCAATTTGTGTGTAATTAGACTTGCACTTAAATGGTCAATAAGGAGCCATGGATGGTTGGGGCTAAGGGCTCACTGGAAGAGGGCAGCAGCAATAGCAGCTGGCAGATTAAACTAAAGAGGGTTGGGTAGGGGGAGAATGGAGAGGGAGCCACATAACTAGCGCTGCCCGGCATAAAAAGTACGACAGAACCGCAAATAAAATGGCTGGCAAATTGGTCGAGGCAGAGGCAGCGAGAGAGAGAGAGAGAGAGAGAGAGAGAGAGAAGGAGAGGCGAGTGAGTGAGACAATCTACAGCTGAGGTAAAGCACAAGTGAAATTATATGTGTGCCTGTGTGTGTGAGAGCTTGCTTGCTTGTGTGTGTGTGTAGACGCCTTTAAACGCCTCTTAACCCAAACAACAACTTCATAACTTTTATGCCACAGCCCAGGCGCAAAATGTTTCATTTTGTTTTTTGTTGTTGTTGCTGCTGTTTTTTCTTTGTTGCAACAGCTCGTTTTGACTTTGTTTAAATATTTGTTGCTGGCTGCTGCTGCTGCTGCTGCTGTTGTTTGCCTTGTGAATATATGAGTATTTGCCTTAACGCCGTCGCCTGTCGAATTATATTTTATAAGCGCCTGGCAAAAGAAATAAGTATGCATATATCTAGGCGAGGAATGTGAACGACTAAGAGTTACTCATTGAGTAGCTGAATATGAACACACTGCAAGTCTTGATGATTTTTTAATGAATTTTTGAATGTTATTTAATAAAAACTTAATTTGAGATATTATAAAATGTGTATTCTAAAATTGTATTTAAAAAAATTATTCACAATTGGAATAAAATAAGTATTGTGTGTTAGTTTAAATAAAAATGATTACACAACAAATCAAGAATTAAAAAAAAATAAATAATACAAATAAAATATATATGCGTTTAATTTTGCCTACAAAAAATTTAAAATAAAATTCTCACAAATTTAAGATTTCAAAAATGTCTAATAATAAAAATCTATTAAATTTAACCTACCGGAAAATGTATAAATAATACAATAGAATAAATGTATATTATTGAATTTATCTACAATTTAATATTTATATACTATATACATTTAATAATTATTTATTAATTTTTTTTCAATGCAAACCAAATCAAACCTAATTATAAAATATATTGTATTTAGTTCCAATTTGAAAACGATCTATTACTATCTATTACTTCTCAGCATACACCCATTATCAGCTAGATTTTTATAGGGTATTTAAACGCAGCCAAGTCGCCACACGCGCTGCAAAACTTTTGTAGCGCAGACATTTTTTATGCGCTCGCCTAAAAGTGCGCCAGGCGCTGCTGCCATACATATATACAAGTATACACACATAAATACGTATGCGTGTGTGTGTGTGTGTGGCTTTGCTTGTATGCGGTTTTGGTCGCAGGTGCCACTTATGTGGCACAAAGACAACAACAAAGGCAACAACAACGGCGACGTTTGCGCTTTTTGCCAACTTCGCCGCAGCAGTTGCCGCCGCTTATTATAACGGTACCCCCAACGCTTTTTATTACTTTGAGAAAGAGCAAGAGAGAGAGAAATGAAAACTTTTTTATGCTGCCCAGACTCGGGCGAGTCAGTTTTGCAGGCTCCAAGTGCCAGACGTCGCTGCTTTTAAGCATCTTAAAAAAAAGTAACTGCGGCTGGAATATAGCTAGAGAGACAGAGAGAGTAGAGGGAGAGAGAGACAAAGAAGTGGAATGAGAGTTGGAGCTGCACAAGGGCAGTTGGGTTTGTCCTTGTCTGTCCCGCTGGCTAAATTTATTTTCGTAGCCGCTTTAATAATTCATCTAGCACTATTTATGTGACAGGTGATAGCAGCAGTGGGTCCTATTCACCTGCTCAGCTGCCCAAACTGCCGCCTGGACAGAGTCCGGCATATTCTTGGTTGCTTTGTCTAGACACGACGAGTTCAACTGAATAATTGCTGAATTGCTTGTTATATATATTTCTGTATATATGTATTTGTATATTTGTGTAGGGCCCAGAGCTAAGTCCTTAGGCATGACAAGGCTCTAAGGCTCTTTTTTTCGTTTAATATGACAGCTATTTTGACAAGTTAAGGTCTCGAATTCATAGTAAAGGATTTTTTTATGTGGAATTCATAATTTGAATAACTTTTATAGTAAACCACAAGACAGTTTGATGATTTATGAGACATGTTTGCTTGACTCTAATTATTTAATTGGTATTTATTTTATGCAGAGAATTGAAAACAAATTTTGT
Source organism: Drosophila antonietae (assembly GCA_030914385.1). NCBI lineage: Eukaryota > Metazoa > Arthropoda > Insecta > Diptera > Drosophilidae > Drosophila > Drosophila antonietae. The sequence continues at coordinate 86,604 of JAUESO010000184.1, forward strand.
TACTTATAAAGTCCATGAATTTCTATTCGTTCTAAGACTTTTGCCTATTGTTGGCTTGTCTAGTTGTTGCCTTGGAGTTTATAGGAAAATTCTTTACAAATTTCAGTTGTATTATTTTTGCTTAGTTTCATGGTTTGATCTATGGTAATGATCATTTGCTATGATAGAAAAGTAGCTTAGCAATGAGTATTGTGAAATAAGATGTCAAAAATGACGTTCTCGTGCGTGATTTGACATAAACTTTTCTTTAGTTTGTTTTCTGTTCTGGGTGTTTCATTGAGATTCACTTTGGTTCTTTTAGTTCTTGTTTTTTGTTGGGCGCCTTAAGTTGAACTATTCGCGCTATGCTCGATTGACGAACATCATTAAGGGAGAGTTACGATTGACCTAAGCACGATGAGAGCAAATAACTCAACGAGTTGATACAAACGAAACCTCTCTCTCTTACATATCAATACATACGAAACCTCTCTCTCTTACATATCAATACATACGCAAGACTCTCTTTGCTTCAAGCTCATAAGGTCATGGAAACCAACCGAAAGCCGACAACCGAGAGCTGAGAGCCGAGAACCGATAGCCGATCGCGAACGAAGGAGCTCGTGCAATCGTTTGCTCTCTGATTTTTTCTCAGAGTGTGCGTAAAATAACAGTTATTGGCAAACATTGAGCAACAAACGAAAGATATTTGCGAGCTATGGATTGTATATTCAGATATATATATATCAAGCTCATTAATGCAAAGCTGATAAACACAACTGAAGAGACTTTATAAAGACGGATATTATATAAATTGAAATTTATCATATATGCATAATTAATATGTTATTTAGATGGACTTTCCATTGACAATTGAAATAGTGTTGAATTTATAATAATATTAATAATAATAATAAATATAATTTATTTATTTTATTTTTTTTTTTTGGATGACGTAGTTTTAAAATTCTTTATCAAATGAAAATAAAAATAAAATTAATAAATTTGAAAATAATAAAATAAATTAAAATATATTATTAAATATATTAATATTATCTAATAAATAAAATAAAAATATTAATAATATTTATATACAATTTAATGGAATATTTCTGTACACAAATTTTGCAGTTTTCCTCATTTTAATGTTTCATTACTTTTAAAAAAATTAAATATTTCAGATTTATATTTGAACCCGATTAAGAACTCTTTCATTGTTAAACTAAAAACTAGTCGAGCTGCCACTATTCATGCTCCTCTCTAAATAAAGACCCAACCCAAGCAAGTCTTTTGGGCAAATTTCAATGCTCAGCTCATAGAACGAGGCTGACATCAATTATGAATTTTAGTGATCCAATTTGTTCGTTGTATTCGGTGAAGATTGAAATGTGCTTGAACTCAATGCTTGATGACGCTTGACTGAGCTCATTTCACTCTCTTTTTTTTTTTAACGGCTTGAATTCGTGCTGCCATTTTTTTTGTTCTCATTGAATATTCAAACAGCTTCTCGCTGCGAACTAACCCAATCAAGTGCTCATTAATTTTTCCTGCCATAAGGCAACACTCGCCACGCACACAGCCTCCTCCTCAGTCAGGCCACGAAAAACTTGATGAAGCACCGCAAAATTTGCTCATATGCAAATTTTTAAGGCTGTTACCAAGAAGTTAAACAACCAACCACCCACAGCAGCAGCAGCAGCAATTTTTGTTGTTGTTGTGGTTCGTCGTGTTGGGTTTCATTGTGGTGTGGTGTATGTGAGCTGCTCACACATTGTTTACCAGCCCCATAACCCAGCCTCTCCTCCCACTCATTGCCGCTTCATTAGACGCGCTGCCTATCAACAGAAGCTCGGCCCAGAAAACAAAAATTTGTGCAAGGATATGAGTTGTTAGTTAATGTTATGGTGCCACATTTCCGCCAACGTTGACGAACATTTCAGCTTGGTTTTTTTTTTACTTTTTCGGCACATCCTTGTCCATTCTCTTTCTCTTGGCTGTTGGCAAACGCTTAAACTGTCGTTTAGTTAATGATGTAGCATGTAGTTGTTGTTGTTGTTGCTTTGGCTGCGATTGTTAAGTCCCTTCCCCAGCTGCTAGTAGTATCAGCCTCGCATGCCTCATCTGGCACAATTTCCACTTTCTTTGACGTCGACTCAACTTGCCCCTGGCTGCAACAGCAACAGCAACAACAACAACTACGGCTAAATGTTAGCTGTTTTTGGCGCGCTCGTTCTGACTGCCTGGCAGCGCGCACAACTTGTCGCCACATGATTTCTCTCGGTTTGCTTTCTCACATTTTACTTTTTCATTTTGTCAAGCGTATCACATTTTTATTTTAAAATTTTTTTTTTTTTGACTTGGCCTCGTGTATTAAATGCGGCGCAAATACATGTCAGCTTGTAACACATATCAAAATTGAATTTTCGAATATTTTTAGGCATCGAAATCGATGAGAGCTGCAGAAATGTAGCTAAATCAAGCTAGAGAAGCCAATGAACTGTCATTTGATATATTGGATTTTATTTGTAATTAATGAAAAACCTTTGCACAGAGTTGCTATGATATTGAAGAGCGAGAATATGCAATCAGGAGGACGTTTGACAAGAGAGCTGAATAAGGACAAGAAAAAGCTTTGGTAATAGAAGAACTCGTTATTAAGCAAACTTATAAGGGAAGGTGAGAACAATAACTTTAACGCTATGACATTTAGCATTTTTTTTTTTTTTTTTTTTTTTTTTTTTTGTAAGAAACAAATATTTCTTAAAAATGCTTAAAAATATCTTTAAAATGGCCTAAAATGTTTAAGTACAATTTTATATTTATTCATTTTTTTTTAATGTCCAAAGGTTTTTAAAATGGCTTAAAAATTTTTAATACAATTTTTATTTGTTTATTTTATTATTATTATTATTTTTTTTTAATTTAGGGGCCTTAAAAATTGCCTAAAATTTGTAAATACAATTTTTATTTTTTTTAAATAAAAAAATCAGCTTTAGTAATAATAAATTTTTGAGGAAACATTTTAGTCTTATAATTAGAATTTAAAACATTTTTATATTGAAAATCAGCAACAAGTTTTATTTTTATATAAACTCAAGCTGCAAAGCATTTAAAGACAAAATTTAAGTCTTAAAATATAAATTCAAATAATTTTGTAATAAGCTAAAAACTTTTTCATAGCTGCACACAGCACATAAATGGTTAAAGCCAAAATTTAAATGCTTAAAGCCAAAGTTGATTAATAAAATTTAAAATATTTCTATAGACATACATAAATATATGTATCAAATGAAAAATGTATAAAATTTCGATGTTATGAGCACAATTTAAGGCCAACAGGAGAGCAAGAGCAGTTCATTTGAATGAGCTCAATGGCTGCGAAGCATGCAACAATGTTGCAATTGGCAGCAACAACAAAATGGGGCAGCAATAGCAAAAGCTGAAAATTTTAATTGTCACATTTCAAGAACCGCAAAAGCACATGAGACCAGGAGCAAGGAATGCAGAGAGGGGAAAACAGAGAGCGAGAGAGAGAGAGAGCGGAAAGGAGAGACCTGAAGCGGCGCCTAATTTTGTGCTAGACAATAAAACGAGCAGACAGAAATTATGAAGGCAAGAGAGCGAGAGGCAAAGGCAATGCCCAGCCAAATGTCTTCAGCCACATTTATTTGTTTATTTGTGTGTGTGAAAGAGAGAGAGAGAGAGAGTGTGTGTGTGAGTGTGTGTGTGCTGGTCGTTTTGCTGCGCAGTTTTATGGTCATTTTAATTGTCGTCTGTGTTTAGAGGCTGCAGCTGTGATAAAATATGCTGGCTGCCTTGCAAATTAGTTTCATTGATGGCCACCTGATGCAGATATACATATATACATATATACAAATATATGTATACAACTACCACAAACACAATAAGGAAGTAGTATATTGTAGGTAAGAAGCACGAGTCGCCCTCCTTTTGTGCTGGCAGCATCATTAAGAATTATGATTATGACGAGCGGGCAAACAATTAAAAGGCATCAAGTGCAGCAGCACGAAGGACACAGCTGATGATAATTATGTCGAAACAAAGGAGCCAAACGACAACAAGAAATGCAAACACACACACACCAAAATGCTTTTGCTTTTACAGCTCTACTACATTTTCTTTTTTTTTTTTGTCAAATTGAATGCATGTCCTTGCACGGGCCAGGCCCTGCCCGGCCACAATGAATGGCAAAATAAAGAGGCAACGCCCACAATAGAGCAACGCAGAACAATTAACAAAACGTAGGAAGCACATGATTATGATTATGAGTTCACTCATCGTCTGTTGCGTCTGTCCCCTCTGCTCATTGTGCGATGGACGACTCCGTCTTTCTTTGCCATTCGCATTTCACTTCAAAAATGGCAACTCAGTTGTTTTAATTGTTGTTGTGGCTGCACTTGCCAACTTTACGTGTGTATGTGTGTGTGTAGTTGTAATTATGCTTGTATTATTGTTGTTCCTTTGGCTGTTGCTGGTTTCAAGTGTTCGCATGGGGTGAGCGCCTGTTGATTACTTCTGCAATGCGACGCAGCAGTTGAGCATTTACTATTGCATACTTTTGTGGGCAGGCTTTAAATGAAAACTAAACTCGCTAAATGTTGATTAGGCGAAACAGCTCAGACGGGCTTTTATATGGCCTTTTGCTAGTAAAGGTGCCGAACACAGGATGGTATATGACTATAAAGAGAAACTTTGTATTGTCAAATACAAATGCAGATGCATTTCGAAGATTTGTGTTCGGAAATTATGCTTGAAGAACTTTGATATTTCATTAATTTATCTTTACAATACGCAGACATATAGGAATAAATTGAAAATTATAGAAATCTTATTAATAATCTATAAAATTCTTCTCTTTTTTATTTACAGACAGTTTTAACACTATCTTTAGGATAATATTTATCTTATTATCTTATTATGTATTGTCGAAAAACAACGCATCCTTATAGAACTCTTTACTTTGCCCAAAGATATATACTATTCATTTTTTAACAGCTAAAAGCTTTGACGACCCTGATGAGCTAACAAAAATCAATCAAAAATAATATTATAATGTACAAGTATATAAAATATGCATTGCAAATTATAAGCAGCGAGCATTTGTAATTTGAATTTAATTTAATTATTGAATTTCTTCGTGAACTTCATATGTTTTAGGAAGAATATTTAATATATTTATATTTACTTTATTATTATTTTTATATATTTATAATTATTTAATTCTTTTTTTATATATATTTATATTTATTTAATTATTTTTATATATTTATATTTATATAATATAAACATTTTGTTTGAACAACTTTTTTTTTTAATTTTTCCATTTGCCAATATTTTGATAATAATATAATTGATATTATTATAATAATAATTTATAATAATGTAATCTAATATTTATTTATTCTTTAATAATTTAAAATTGGATATACATCAAATAACGAAGATTTAAGTATATCCAATTTATTCTAAAAATTATTTACCAAATAAAAGATATAAAGCAAATATTAAGGAAAGTTTCGTAAATAAATATACCAAAAAACATTTGTTTACTTTAAAATATATAAAACGTTTGACAAACTTGACCCAAATATGTATATAAAAACGAATACAATTTCAATTTTGCATAAAGCTGCCTTAAAAATCCTTTTTCTCAGTATGCCCAGCATAAAGAGAAAAACAAAAACAAAAAACTGGTTTAATTATCACATCAAGCGGATTATTTGGGTTAGCTGAAACAAAGCACACACACACACACACACACTCACATTCACACACACACACACACCCACACACACACACACACACCACACACACCACACACACACACACACACACACACACCACACACACACACACACCACACACACACACACACACAACACACATTCGCACAGTCGCGTTCACATACCCGACCCGCATTGACAGAGTTGGCATGCCTAAATGCATTTGAAAAGGATTCTTTTTTTTTTTACTCTCTCTCTCTCATTTCGGCTTTTTCAGCTGCTTTATGAAAGCAAACTTTTCTCTTTACTGTTCTGTGAGCCACAAATAATTCTCGTATTATCTGTATTCTTTTTGCGTGTAAAATGTAATTAAAGCGCTGCACACACACTATATACTTTGTGTGTGTGTGTGGGCAGGAGGGAGAAGTAATAGTCGGAGGCTTGGCCACAAATGATGCCATACAAACACAACAAATAATTACCAGGCCAAGTAATTTCTTTTCGAGAGCAGCTGCAAATTTCATGGCTTTCCGTTGGATTAAATAAAATGTGGCTAAAAGTGGTCAGAGCCAGGTCAAAACCCCATTTACCTCTACTCTCTATCTCTACTCGAGGTGTTACTCAGCTATAGCTAACCATGTTTGAGTTTTACTCACTGTGGGAGTGAGTGAGTGGTGTGTTGGCTAAAAACCAACAAAAAATATGTCAAGAGAGCTTTTGCACACACACAACACTCGCGTAATTAGGAAACTTGCCACGCACTTGACTCACTTCTGCTTATTTAGGGGGCGCGTTAGTTGCGGTTGCGGGGCGTGGCATAGATCAACTTAAAAAGTAAAATAGAACTGCGAAAACTCTCCACTTCAGCGGCGGCGGCGGCTGCTGCTGCTAATCTAGTGCAGGTGTT
>JAUESO010000185.1:0-93807 GCA_030914385.1 Drosophila antonietae
GAAAATATTTGAACAGACTTACTTAGAAATACCCTGTAAAAACTATTAACAATAGACAGAGCCGAAAGTGGAGCACATACGATAGATAGCTAAGGCATCCTAGAGAGTCATATGATACTTAAATGGAATGCAATAGAAAACATTAAAACAACTGTAAATGCCATACGTGTAAATACCCTGTAAACGATCGAACATAAGAAGGCATACTTGAAATAAATATATAGCTAGAAATTCTATTTTTAAATTTCTAAAAAAAGGTCTAGATAATCAAGAGTTTGACAGTTTGACTGCAAAATCCACATGTGTAGCATAAACTTGGGTTTCATTACTTTTTGATTGTGCAGCGCATATGCTCTGTAAGCAATTAGTGCAGGGTATAACAACGGCATACAAAAAGTCTCTGGCAGTGCGGGCCCCCCGAAATAAATTGCAACCAAATTGCCAAGCGTCAGCGACGCTATCAGCAACATTTATCAGCTTAAGGGGAGAGAGAGAGAGAGAGGGAGAGACGACTTAAGCAGGGAAAGCAGAGAGGGAATCAGAATGCAATGGCAATTGTTGCTGCTGCTGCTGCTGTTGCTGCCGCTGCTGCTGTTGCTGCTGTTGCTGTTGCATGCTGTTATAGGCTGCATGCTTTATCGCAATATTTAATTGGCAAAATATGCGTCTAAACGCACATAAATTGCATTGCTAACGCGTTTGTTGCGTCTCGCAGGCCGCACGCCAATTATCCAGCAGCAGCAACAACAGCAGCAAACATTATTGGAGGCAGCATCCGCACGCAATGTCAAGGCATTTCACTCAATTGTTGTTGCTGCGGCGGCAATTGCTGTGCGGTTGCTACAACAGTTGCTAACCTGCCGCAAATGTCACAATTGGCGAGTCCCTGGCCGCAACTGGAGCCAGGAGCAGCGGCAGCGTCATCCCAGTGCCCGATGCCCGTTGCCCGAGACGCTCGACTCGACTGACACTTGACTGAGGCGAGCGTCTTTGGCTGCAGTTTTGCGGCTGCAGCTCTTGCGGCTTGTTAAATTGTCGCAAAGTTATGAGCCAAGGATTTGGCCAGCCAGCGAGCACTGCGAGTCGCCTCGTTGCCCTCTAGCTAGCTGTCCAGCTGACGGTGAATTAAACGTTGAATGCGCTCAACTTGGCTCTGGGTCACTCAAGCGCTAAGCGAATGAGTTTTGCATATTTGCCATTTCTTTATTCCCGGCAAAAGTTGCGCATTTTCTGATTGGCATTCTCTGCAAAGTAGCATGTTGAGCGCTCAAAAGTATCTCATAGTTACAGATGTTTGGGGGACAGGCTTTGAGCAGTTGCAAAAAAAAAAAAAAAAAAACATTTGTAGCATATGCAACTACGCTAAAGATACACTCGAATAAATGAAGTCGTAATGCGAGCGAGCAACTTAAAGATACACAAGTAAAAGCACAGTTGCAAGTATCTTAAAGATACTTACATGCGAAGCCCTCAGACAGAGCAGAGAGCAGCGCTTGTAAAGCTGAGATTACGCTTATCTATATTCCAAACGGAGATAAGTATCTGATAGATACATGCGAAGATACACTACGACTCCAGACAAAGCCAAAACTTATGTCATGCGAAAGTCGAAAAGAAATATCAAATAACAATCCGAATTGTGTTGAAAGTATTTGAAAAGAACAATTATATGTAGGTCAATTGGAAGCATCTCAAAAATGTACAAAGCTCTTATATGCATACGCAAAAAGTATCTTAAAGATGCTAAATTGAATCACATCTGCGCTGCAAGTAGCTCAATTCTATGCTATCGAATAAGCAAAGCAGCATTAAAAGTATCTTTAAGATACTACAACAACTAAAGACATCAGCTATCAGGCACGAATCTTAAAGATATACTGAAGTGGGACTCGCTCTATTGTAAGTAACTTTAAGATACATTTGACAAAAATAATCTTCACAAAGTATCTGCTACACATCTTAAAAGTATCTTAAAGCTGGCGTGCACTGCAAACAAATCTGCAATTTAAGCATCTTACAAATTACGCTCTCTGAACTAACTTCCAATGAAAGTATCTTAAATATATATATAAATATTAGTGCATAGATTCCTTGTGCTGCTGGGGCACTCAAGATACTTAATATGAGTTCAAATAGACAAAATAATATTATTTCTGATAGCAACAAACAATTGATACAGACATGACAAAGTAATACTACCTGTCTCCCTCCCTCCCTCTCTCTCTCTCTCTCTCGCTCACATTGTCAATTGCAAGTATCTTAAAGATACATCCGAGAACGCATATCAGTAAGGAACATAAGTATCTTGAAAAAAAAACAGCTGCAGCTTTTCAACTACAATGTGAACTAGGAGCAACGCAGCCACAGCAAGGCTATTAAGCATATTTCTTATGCTGCACGAGCGCACTCAAAACATAATTGTATCTAAAAGATACACAAGCACACACTGAAATAGTTAAAGCTACCACAGGTAACGAGACAACAAGGATGCGTGAAGGCGACGGCGACGGCGACGGCGACGGCGACGGCGACAGCCTCAAAAGTCGCCAGCGCATATAGCGAATGCAAGCCGATTGTATCTGACAGATACAAAAGTATCTTGTGCTCGCAGAATACTTTATATAAAAGATGTATGGCATCACAAGCTCAAACTGAAACGACCAAGCAATACTATATAGATATATGTATATATCTTTAGAGATTTATATGAATCATATTTACAATTCACTCGCATTTAAGACAAACAGCTAAGAGCCGCATTAAAGTTTGGCTCTTTAACTAAAGCAGAATATTATGCACATGTTTAGCTAGACTTGTATATGTATATATATATAGTTATATATACTATATATAACTGGCGCATCTGTGGCACAATAATTGCATTTTGTGCTAGTTTTTATTTTATTTTGATTCTTTATTTTTGCTCTGTGCGACCGCGACCTTCGTTAAAGTTGTGAAACTTTGGCTTAATGTTCAAACTGGAGCACAACTATTTGCCCCAAATGCATGACACACACACACACACACACAGAGAGAGACATACATATGCGTGTGTCTGTGTGTGTGTGTGTGTGTGTCTATAGAAAGCATAAACTATGCACGAGCAGCGCCAACTGAATTTATATAACTCTTTTATTTCCTATATACACAAGTATATATTGATATATATACATATATATAAATATATATATATATATATTTTTTTTTTATTTTGATTTGAATCCTGTGCTGCTGCTGCTGCTGCTGGCGTTGCAGCTGCTTTCGCGCTTGCCGCAACTTGAGCAACGTCCTTGGCTGCTCCTGTTCTGTTCGTCCTTCGTCCTGGCTGTCCGGGCCGCACACTTAAGCCTTGCACTCGACGTGTTGTTGTTGTTGTTGTTGTTGTTGCGGCTGCTGCCTGGCTGCTGACTGTCTGCAAAGTTTTCCATATTTTTAGTGCAGCAGCGAACAAGCAGCCAAGCCAAGCCAGCCAAGCCAAGCCAAGCCAAGCCAAGCCAAGCCAGACAGCTAGACAGACATTTGGAGTTTCCCACTTTGCAATAAGTTTCAAACTTAAATAAGGATAATAAAATGCTTTCGACTGCGCTGCAGCAGCAACATCCTCCAAGCAGCACCAACAGCATTAGAACTCTGATATGGTGCATACCCCATGAGCTGTACCCCCAGCAGCAGCCACCGTCGCTGTCGCTGCCGCTGCCGCTGCCGCTGCCTCGCTCACACCTCACACCCGCCGCCTTACCCCTTTGCCAGCTAGCTAGCATACATATTCTTGGGCTGACTCTCGACTTGTCTGGCGTCCTTGGCTTGGTCCTGCTCTATGTCTGTGCGCTGTCTGCTTGCAACGCAACCTTGCCAAAGCTCCCATCCTCCAATGCCACCCATATCAACCCCACTGCCCAGCCGCCCTCCGCGCCATCTGCTCTCCAACAAGTTCTCGTTCTAGTCCGTGATTCACTCTTGAACAACTTTTTAACATAATGAAATCAAATAAAATGTAGGTAGACGCTTTATGCAGCGAGCGTCGCTTGTGCCACATAATAACACACACACGCACACACACTCGCTTCAATGGCTATATATGTGTGTGTGTGTGTGTGTGTGTGTTTGCGAGCATAATAAAATATATTCCAGTTGTCTGCTGGCAACGCCAACTGCGGTTCCTGTTGCTGCCACCACTTCTTATTGTTGCTGTTGCAGCAATTGTTGCTGCTGCTGCTGCTGCTGCTGCTGCTGCTGCTGTTGCTCAGCACTTTCGCTTTCAGCGAGTCAAAGAGCGCACTTTCAATTACAAAGCAACAACTTATGGTCAACGCTAACCGAGTGACTGCAATTTTGATTGCAGCTTAAGCAAAAGCTTTCATACTTTTAGCCAGCGATTCCCTTTATCTCTCTTAATTTATATTAAAATATTTTTATTTCTAATTAACTAACTGCATAAACGTTTTTCATGCCATATGAAATACTTTTGGGTTCCTAATCCCTTTTGAATCGTATGGTTGTTGTGAATTTGAAATGGAAATGTGAAATAATATGAATGAATCTCATTTAACTACAATTTGAGGTGTAGATTTTCATTTATATATATAATTTATATATTTGCATAGCTTCAGCTACAGCGAATATGGCTGAGCTGCTCATCAATACGAAGAGCAATAGCTCTGATATATATACAATACATAGTATACAATAACAATTACTATAGCATAACAATAGCTACTTGGAAATTAAATGCAAGTTGTAAATGGAAAGTCTTCAAGTGTGCTTTAAGCACAGCTGCGGCAGACAAAGGCCAATGGGGATGGAGCAAATCGATAATGCGTATCAATGGAATTGTGAGTGAGGACAATCGGACTGCTGATTAGGCCCCAGACATTATTGGTGCTGGCAAATGGTTGGCCGGCTAACTATACAACTATTCAATTGCCGCTGCACTCTCATGCTCGATTCCAATTGGATTCCCAATTGGAGCTGCGACTCACTGCTGCAGCGCTTGTAACCCGAATTGCTGACTCCAATTGAGCGGTATAACAAAAGAGCCAGTGGTTCGATTGTTCCACACTGACTGACTGACTGACTGTCTGACAGTCTCTCTCTCTCTCTCTCCTTCTGTCTGCCTGTCTGCTTGGCATGTTTTAAATAATATTGCAATTGCTTGGCCGGGGCTGCTGCTGCTGCTGCTGCTGCTGCTGCTCATTTCGCTAAACAGCCTTTGGCAAGACCAACTCGGACGTGGACTCGTCATCATTTCATGCGACAAATGACAATTGCAGAGCAAGCGACACAGCTTTACACACGCCCCCATCCTAAATGCCCATTATCTACCGCCCCCAACTTGCTGGCCTGCCAAAAGTGTTGGCCATATTATTTTGTGTCCTGCTGGACTGCAGTTTACGAGCGGCTCGACGGCTGCCTTTACGAGCTGGCCCACAATTATGTCTACTACGTTTTTCCTCTCCTTCTTTTTTTTTGCTTTAATCCTTAATTTTTATGGCAATTGCAACTGTAAATTGCTTGACTGCAATTTTGTTAATTTAGGTGAAAATTTAAATTAATTTTGTAGAGTTTGAGTATTAATAAAAACATTTTGCTATTGGTTTTTTGGATTGAAGGGAATTTTTGTAGTTACTTCTTTATAAAATACTGGCTTATCGTATGTGCTAGTACTCAATCCATGTTACAGCTTGTAATCTCAGAAGAAGTTTAGATAAATGTAGAAATACTTATCATATAAGCATTTTTGGCTATGCGTCAATTGTAGCTGATCGATCCCTGTTCTGATTAAAAGGAAAGGTAAGTAAGGTGTTCATATATAAAGGACAGTTAGATAGAGAGAGAGAGAGAGAGAGAGAGAGAGAGAGAGAGAGAGAGAGAGAGAGAGAGAGAGAGAGAGGGAGATCAAGAAACTTTATCTAACTATAAATCTCTCTTTTAGTTCAAATTAGTTTTGAGCAAAATATATTCGGCAGGCTTTCAATTGCACACACACACACACCCACACACACACACCCACACACATCAATATACACACATAAAGTGTTGTATTAAGCTTAGCTTGCCTCTGCCTGCGCCTCCTGCCGCTGCCTCCTGCCTGCTGCCTATGGCGCCTCCTTTTGTGCGGCGCTTGGCTCACACTTTTTGGCGTTTGCTGTGCCGGGCTTCATTTCGTGCGCTGTCGTCCATCAGTGAAATAAAAATGTCACTCCCATTGCAATCCATCACGTGACAAATGTCTCTCGCTCTCTAACCAGCTCGCTCTCGCTCGCGCTCTATCTCTGTCTGTAGCTTGCCTCTGCTTGCGTGTGTTTGTTTGTGGCGTAAATGTGCCGAAAAAAAAAGATGAAGCTGAAAAAAGAATGCTGCTCGTCCGGCCGGCACAGGACGCCAGCGTCAGCGCCAAAGCCAGCGCCCGAAACAGAGCCAGAGCCAGAACCAGAACCAGAGGCTAAAGCCAAAGCCAAAGCCGGGCCCAGCCTCTACCCAAGGCCAGGGATGCAACCCCCAGACCCAGCTGGCGTTAGAGTTGGAGTCGGTGCAAGGACCAGGCCCAGGGCCCAGGGCCAGGACGATGCCAACGACGAATGACGTGACATGGCAAAACTTTTAGTTTGCCTGACAACACGCAGCGTGCGAGGGCGGCTAGGAGGAGGGGCGGAGGGGCGGACGGGCGGACGGATTGCAGTGCCCGTCAGCTATGCTGATGCCATATAGGAAGGGGCGTGGCCGTTGGCACACACACACACACACACACACACACACACACTCACATGTGTGTGCATTGGCTTTTTTTTACTCTTTATATATTTGCTTTTATTTTTGTATATTTTTTTTTCGGCTCTGCTCTGTTATTTTTATGTGCCTCTGCTGCTCGTCTTTCGGCTTAGCTTCTCTCTCTCTCTCTCACCCACTCTCTCTGTCTCTGTTCTTGTTGTTGTTGTTTGGTGTTTTCTTTGTTTGTAGATTGCATCCAAAATTTATGTTGTCGCCCCAAAATGGCGGCCATTCGCGCCCAGTTTCGCTCGAGTCGATTATTTATAAGCAGTGACAGGCTCGCGTCAACTTGATGATAAACTATGTTTGTCGCGCGGCCCTAATTGAAAATAATGCAGCCCAACACACACACACACAGAGTGGGAGACACACTCACTCACACACATGCACGCCCACTCGTAGGCCCGTCCCACTGGACGTATACGCAATGTCACGAATATCTTGCGAATGGCGCGGACGCTGCAAATCCTCCCAACGGCGGCGGCCATAATAAAAGCGAAAAAAACAAAAAAATGGCGCAGTCCCAAAAATTGCAATCAAGTGCAAAATTGCCGACGTAAACGATGGCAGACTCCAGCATCAAGCGCCAAGACGGCCAAAAAAAGAGGAAGTAGAAATGAAGCAAAATGAAAATAAGAAACTGCAGCCAGATGCCAGGACACGTACGGGCAACGTGGACGCCATCGTCAGTGCCATCATCGTCAACACTGCTGCTGCTGCTGCTGCTGCAGCCGTTGCTGTTGTTGTTGCTGTTGTCGTCGTAAAAACAAACTGAAGGCAGCTCCGAAAACAGCCCAAGCAGCAGCAGCAGGAGCAGTAGGAGCAGCAGGAGGAGCAGCAGTCCTAAGGAGCTAAAAGATTCAACAGAGCAGGAAGCAAGAAACCAAGGCGCAATTGCGCAACAGCTGCTAGCAAAACGAGACGACTTGATAAATGCTCTATTTGAGATAGAAGAAGAAGAAGAAGAAGAGTGAGAAAGAGTAGAAGACAAAATGAAAAAGTAGTAGAAAAAGAATAAGAATGAAAACGAAAAGTAGAAGATTCAGATCATGAAGAGCAAGACGATGAAGAAGTAGAGAGTAGGAGTAGAAGTAGAAGTAGAAGTAGAAGTAGAAGTAGAAGTAGAAGTAGAAGTAGAAGTAGAAGTAGAAGTAGAAGTAGAAGTAGAAGTAGAAGTAGAAGTAGAAGTAGAAGTAGAAGTAGAAGTAGAAGTAGAAGTAGAAGTAGAAGTAGAAGTAGAAGTAGAAGTAGAAGTAGAAGTAGAAGTAGAAGTAGAAGTAGAAGTAGAAGTAGAAGTAGAAGTAGAAGTAGAAGTAGAAGTAGATAAAGTAAATAAAGTAAATAAAGAAGACAGAGAAAATCCAATTCGATTTCCAATTCTAATTGGGATCGATGTTTTTTTTATCCAGCTACCTATCTATTTATCTATGTTATCTATCTCTATCTTCTATCTATTTGTCCATTTCATCCACTATATATGTTTGTATATCTATCTATGTATCTATCCATCCATTATATACATCTTTCATTATGCAGATCTATTTCTATCTCAAGAACAGATCACTTGACTGATTCGCTTTGCTGCTCTACTCACTCAATGAGCTCGGCTAGTTCGGGCTTTGCTTTTGGCCATGTTCAAGACATTGCCAATATGCCGCAACCTCTGGAGCGTCTCGTGGCAGTGGAGCAGCAAAAAAGCCGGCAGCAGGCAGCAGGCAGAAATTCCATTAATTTTTGTCCTTCTTAACGCTGGGCTGCCATTGGGTTTGGGTCGTTCAGTTTGCGATTGCGATTGGGCGCCATTGGGTGTTCTGTGGGGAAGGGGGCGAGGGGGGGGAGGGGAGGCAGAGGGCAGACTGGCATAGGGCTGCGTGCCACAGTGTGGCAGCTTTGGCTTAGCAGCGTCACGTGCTGGGCGCAAACTTAACGCATTTCCGTGCCACGGCCTCGACGCATATAGATGCCAGACGCCATGGGCGGGTGGGCGTGGCAGGCGGACAGGCGGGCAGGCAGTAAAGAACTGGGATCTGACACTATACGAGCTGCGTGCACAAGGACCTTATTGATGCAGCAGCAGCAGCAGCAAAGACTTTGACGTTGACTACTTTGGCAAGGCTGCAAAAATTTATTGAAGCGTTAAGTTGCTGCCTTCGGAGACTTGCTTCAATCTTTTCTATTTTGGATTTCATTTATATATAGACTATAGAGAAATCTTTTATTTGCACATATATAAATATCTTATATATATATATATTTTATTTAACACTTTAGTTACAGGTAAAGGTATGCAATGTGCGTGTGTGTGTGTGTGAAAGAAAAGCTTTTCATAGTTGGGGCTGCTGCTGCTGCTGCTGGTGCTGCTGCTGCTGCTGCGGCGGCTGTTTGGTCAATGTCCAGGCACATACACGGAAAGTGCATTACGGACATGTTCTCTACATTTAATGCCATTATTTAATTAGTTGCTGTTGTTGTTGCAAGTGCGCTGTGCGACAATTTAGATTAAGCCAAAGGTCACAGCCAGACTCTGACATCGAGACAGAGCGAAATGCAGATAGACTGACAAAGAGAGAGTGAGAGTGAGTGAGTGAGAGAGAGAGAAAGGTGGAAAGAGCTTTCAAGCACGTGAATGCAAATAGTTCAACAACTCGAGCATAGCCGACTAGCACATACACTATGAAACTCTCTAAGATTCCAGATTCCAGATTCCAGATAGCTGCATATTTATATATTAATATTATATTTATAAAGTATATGCATATGTAATCCATTTCAATATATATCGCCTCGACTGTTGCTCAGCTGCAGACAGTCGAAAAGGCTGCCAAGAATTGAATTCACTTTCCATATTTATTGAACCTGTAATGAGTTCGTTATATTGCTGCAATTGAAATACTTTCTCTTTATATCCTCTCGCACTTCTAGCAGCTTCTACTATATTGTCTCTTAGGCAACCTCACAAATATACAAACACAAGAGACCTATCTCTATTTCCCTCTATATATGTGTATATTTGTCTCGCTCTCTTAGCATGCCAATCTAAGAAGCGCGCTGCCAATCTAGCTTTGTATATCGCACTTCTTCAATTCTCTTAATCCTTTAACTGATCTGTCTCTTCCTGCATCTCCAGTTCGCTCAGTCTCACGCTCTCTTGCGCTCTGTCTCTCTATCTCTCTATCTCTCACTATTCGCCTCTCTCCACAATTCTTGTCTCTTTTTCTCTTTCTTCCGCACTCTTTGCCTCTCCCTCTATCTCTCCCATTCTCACACCTAAAGCTCAATCTCAGTCAAGGTCGATCAACAATATCTCCAAAATTCCTTCCTCTCAAGCTATCGCGTGCAATGCACTAAATGCAATTAGAAGAGACACAGGATAATTGCATAATTCCCGTTAAATTTGTCAATAATATACAATCGAGAATTTGTGTCGCATTGCTTATGCAAGAAGGGCCAAACAGAGCTGGGCTCCAGTGCACATCTACATCGACTCCTCCTCCTACTCCTCCTCCTCCTCCTACTCCTACATCAACCCACTTTCATCCTGGCTCGTGGCTCGTGCGTGGTGCAATTTTTGTGCAATGACACGCCACACACAAACAACAACCATTGCATTGTTGTTGTTGTTGCTGTTGTTGTTGTTGTTGTTTGTTGTTGTCGTTCATGTCTATTAAGTCAAATTAATTGTCCATTTATTTGTTTGCCATTTTAGCGATGCAGGCGAACGCTAGAAGCAGCCATCAAATATAATTCGACAGGCAACATGAACGCTGAACGCTGAATGCTAAAAACGGTAAACAGCAAATGGCAGCGCCAGGTGAGATGGGTTGAGTGTGGAGGAGGGGCAGGAGGTGGGGGTGAGGTATGGCTTGATCGTAGCAAAAGAACAAAAACCACTTGAATGTAAATACAATTTGTTGGCTCTATTAAAAATGAATTAAGCTTCATTTAAATGGCAGCAGGCAGAGCTAAAGTTTTTGGTTATAGCTTGTTGTGTTGTTGTTGTTGCTGTTGTTGTTGCTGTTGTTGTTGCTGCTTGAGTGATGTGCGCCATTTTGTTTTTGGGGCCTGACGCTCGTGCTGCATTATCGATGAGCAACAAAATTGATTCCAAGTGCAGTTACGTGCATGCAATGCACGAGCAACAAAAAGAAAAAACAAAAAAACTAATAAAAATAAAAATAATAAAAACAAAAGAAACGAACAACGAATTGCATAAACATTATAAATGAGACAAGCAAAGCCTTTCAGAGAGTTGCCAAGTAAGCTGTAAGTGTGTGTGTCTGTGTGTCTGTGTGAGTGCCTTGGCAACATTTGCTGAGAGCGCAACATGCAGGCGACTGCAGCAGCAGCAGCAGCAGCAGCAGCAGCTACAGCTTAAGAGCAACACGAAGAGCGCGCCAAAGCGAAATTGCAGGCAAAACATTTCACTCAAGCGCTGCGTCGCAGTCGCAGCGACGCCAGCAGCACGAGAGAGAGAGAGCGCGAGCGTGAGCTTAAGCGCGCAAGTATGTGTGTGTGTGTGTGTGTGTGCGTTGAGTTGGAGTTGGCTGTGTGTATGAGTGCAGTCGAGTCGAGTCGAGTCGAGTCACTCTTGAGTGCAAAGGCTGACCAACGCAGTCGACGTAGACGCCGTTGCAGTAGCAGCGGCAATAGCAGCGAAGAGCTTGAGCAGAGAGACAGCCAGGCAGCGCGAGAGAGTGTGAGTGTATGCATGTGTGTGTGTGTGTGTGTGTGTGTGGCAGAGCGAGTGCACTCGACGAGAGTTTGGGGTCGGAGGTTCGCCCTAGCCGGCGCACGTGGCGACCACGACCACACGACTCTAACGGCCGACTCCACACGACACAACGAGTGGGGTTTTTTTTTTTTTGTGTTTTCGGAGGCGCCATGTAACCCTCTACGCACAGCAATGCTGGCCGCAGTGTGCTGCCCCGCTGCCCCGCTGCCCGCTGCCTGCTGTCCAACTGTCCAGGGCCTGTGTGTGGCCCGCCTGGCCACGCCTACGCTGCGACACCCACGCAAAGAGGCGCTAGTTAGGATTGGTTCGCCGCCGTCGCACTGGACAGCAGCGGCTGCTGCTGCTGCTGGGAGTTGGGGCAGCAGGCAGCTTGTGTCATGCAGTTTTTGTAGTTTTCGCTGCTGCGGCCAGCTGCGCTGCCTGCAGTCGCCGCTTGGGCAGTTTTCTGTGTGTCCAGCGCGTAAAAAGCCGCTGCCAGCGCCGACGTCGAACGGTTTTCTCTCTGCCATTATATATATGTATATGTGTGCATTTTTTTTTCTTTTTCATTTTGTTTTGCCTTTCTGCTGTTTGTTTTTCAAAGTTTTCGTCATTTTTTTTGTAGTAAAAATTTTTGGGGATTATTGATGCCGGGCAGGCAGCGTGCAGGTTGGCTGCGGGTGGGGCTTAGGCAGCCAGCAATTGGGCAGTTTTTGTTTTGGGCTGCTGTGCGTGTGTGTGTGTGTGGGGCAAATGAAAAATAGTAAAGCTGTAGAACGCAAGGATATTGATGAAGCACACTCGAGCGCATAGAGAACCTACCCTAGCGCTCTGTGCGTAGGGGATTACAGGCGTACAGGCTGCCGAATGCGCCGGCTCGACAGTTTCAGTAAACAACAAAAAAGACGCCCACATGGCTGCCCCCCCCCCCCCCTTGCCACTTCCTCCCCCGGGGGAGCATAACTGCATAAATGCGGCTGTAAACTTGTTAATGCGCTCGACGGCGCAGGCGATGCTGACGTCAACGTCAACGTCGACGGCGACGTCGTCTGTGTGCGAAAGTTTTTGGTGTTATTTACGCGGCAGACAAAAACTAATCACGGCCAACGGATTGAGTTAATAATCGCGATGCGGGGCAAGCGACGTTGCAGCAGACGCTGCGTATGCGTAATATGTGAAGTAAACTATGCAGCCACCGGCTGCAGCTGGAATCTGATTCATTTATGGCTATATAACGAAATAAACTTGAGCAGAAAAAAAAAATAATAAAATAAATAAATAAATAAAGCAAAATAAATTGATTTGCAAACAATTTTTCTTAATTAAAATATGCTAACAAATATAAATAAATATATAGAGCTGCATGTCTATATGTATATATATAAATATATGTTATATATATATAGGATAATGTGTAATAGAGCCAACAATCATGTAGTAATATATACAAACATATATAAAGTTGTTTTGTATGACTTCTCAAGCTAAAGAACCTCGTCAATGCCTGCAGATACTTTTGTATCTTAAAGATACATTTGTATTTGGGTCAGCAAGACTTGCTTTTGTTTATAAAATATAAATTTCTTGTCATATCACAGATGTTTTAATAACTTAACATCTCATATACAAATAATAATAATTTTTATATGAATTATTTATCAATTATAGTTAGAGATTGCTTGATGCCTATGCTTGTCCTTTACTTATGTATTTGTGTATCTTAATGCACTTCTTATTGATATATATTATATTTGCATATGTTTAACTCCTTCATAGTCTTATGCGGCGCATGCATGCGTTGCTTTTGTATCTAGCAGATACTTTATGTCATTTCGCAGATACTTTTGTATCTTTTACCTACTTACTTTTGTAGTATATACTTAATTGTATTTAGATATTGATTTAGGGCTGGTCTCTGCCCTGAGATACTTTTGTATCTAATAGATACTTAGCTAGAGTCACATAGATGTAAATGTATATAAAAAGTATTTCGTTTTAACTCATATATAAAGAAATTACTTGACTCCTTTATATAAGATATTGAATGCATATATGAAAGATAGTTTTGACATTTTGCAGATACATTTGGATATAGCTAAATCGTCGACTTCTCTCTCTCTCTCTCATATTTGAATGAATTGTGTTTAAATATTTTAAATTTATCTTTAGTTTACTATTCTTTATTTATTTATATATATATATATATAGAAGTGTATTCAAAATTCGTTCTCATTGCAGCATCATTCATTATTTATATTTTCAGCGTTTCGCTGTGCAAACACTTTCTAAAGAATTTTTGGCTAGCAATTTATCAGTTACTTCTCTGTTACCACCTACGCCCCTCCGCGCCTCCGCCCCTCCCCCCTCGTTTCTCTGTCTCTGGTCTGTGCGCTGCAAAGTTGTTAGTTACAAAAGGCTAATGCCGTTCGAGCACAACTGTACTTTTCACTTGTGACGCGTCCGGACATGGCAATCGTCTAAATAAACACAAAATGCAATAAATTTAGCCATCGATTATGGGCTCCAAAACGGGCGCGCAGGCAAACCGACAAGACAAGGGTTGCCCACTGCTGCGAGGGGGGCCAGCTGAGAACTAGGAACTGGTAAATGGTTACAGACGGGCATATATAGCGAGCAGGACTACGACATTTGCATGTGGCTACGCTCCAGTTCGATTGGAGTTTTTGGGCGCAAAGCAAGGAGCATCGGAGAGGGATGGGGGGGGTGAGTGCGATGGGGTCGAGAGGGTGGCCTAGGTGAGTGTATATAACCAATGGATACGCATTGATATAGCATCGATAACCTGCAGCAGCAGCCAGCCAGCGCCAGACGACGACGACGACGACGACTGACCTCTTGGGAGTGATAGAGATAGCAGATATAAGAGAAAGAGAGAGAGAGAGAGAGAGAGAGAGGGAGAGTGAGTGAGAGAGAGCAGGCAAACACATACGAACCAATATCCAAAAGCCGAGAGTTGAAAACGAAATTGTCTCGTCCTTCCCCTACTCCTCCTGCTCCTCCTCGCTCCATCGCTCTGTTGACCCCTTCGCATGGGCGCCCCTGTCCCTTTTGTTAATTAAGTTTCGTTTGTTTTGCGAGCTGCTGCTGCTGCTGCTGCTGTTGTTGTTGTTGCTGCTGTGTTTTGAACCCTGCGCCGGACATGAACACAAATGGAGTTGCACAAACTCTGAAGCTGCGCTCAGCCCAGTTGCCCAGGTGCCCAGCAGGTGTGTGGCGAGCGGTTTTCATTTCGAATGCGGGTGTCAGCCAGGCAGCTGTCAATATGTGCGACACGACAGGAAAACGCAAAACAAAAACAAAAATTGAAGCAACAGCAGCAGCAGCAGCAGCAGCAGCAGCAGCAGATATAGCAATGGGATCAACTTGAATCTGTTGATCTTCAGCCACTCGGATCGCCGCCCGCGGCCAATAGTTTGATTTGCTGCAAATGCTGAGCAGCGGCTGCTGTGGCTGCTGGACACCGACTTTAACTTACTTTTAATTAATAACTTGTCAGTGTGCAAATGACATGAGAGAAGCTACCAAGTTAACGCCCCTGGGCTAGCAATTTCGCGTTGCACCAACAGCAGCCGCACAACAAGTTCTTGCAGTCAAAAAACTTTTGCTTGGGATGCTGCAGCTAGCGCAGAGCTTTGCGTGTTTCTTCCATTTGATTGGCGTCTAATAATGCCCCCGTTCACAGATTATAGCTTAAGACACACACACAACAACAAAGTAAAACAGCAACAACAACACAAGTAAAACAAATCATTTTCCAAATTCTATAAATAGAAAAACTTGAAACAAAACCAAAGTCAAGTTTCAGATAGATTTTCGTATTACTTCAATGCTTCCACTAGTTAATTGCTTCACTTGCAGCTAAGTCTGAGGGCGAGTCAGCTCAGGTAACGTATGTGTGAAATAAGTTGAGGTAAGTTCAGGCATATGCTATACAAGAGTCTTCCCATCTTGTAGAACTCTGAATTGATTTGAGCTGATATCTCAATTTCACTTGAGATTAAAAATCTAAATATTTTTTTTTCAATATGAATATTCATGCAGTCAAGCACAAATGTTTTAGAATCAACTATTTATATTTTATTTATTATCACTATTAATATTTAAATTTTGTCTTTTTTTTTTTTTGCTATATTTAGCTAGCTTTATTTCGCAGTTCCCTTCATTGCACACAAGTTATGCAGCTCTCTCTCTCTCTCTCTCTGTTCCCCCGCTTTATCTCTTAGCTGGATTTTCTTAAAGTTTCGTGGCGTCTGCTTTATAGCCGCTGTCACAGCTGAGGGATAAGGTCAAGTAAGTAGTTGAAATGAAGTCAAATAAATATAACTTATGGGCAGAGCGAGTCCTTGTTGTGCGCGTTGTCCCAATGCAATGCTATTATGACCCCATGCCCAACATTTTGACCTAATTTTACAAATGCTCGCCGCTCTCCCCATCTCTCTCTCTCTCTCTCTCTCTCTCGCTCTCTCTCTCTTGTTGGCTCGTTCGCTGTGTTTTGTTTGCGTAAAATGGGTTAAAAGTTCTGTGCCATTTGGTTCGGCAGTCGCTGCTTTGGGTTAGCGTTAAGTTGCTAGCTGAGCAAACTTAAAACGCTTTTCCCACTGCATTGACACGCCCCCGCCGCCCCCTCCTCCCGTCCCTTTTTGGTTGCCCTCAGTGTGACGCGTTTGGCGCCCACGCGAAAATGTCGCACAATGACACAGCGTTAAAATGGCGTCCGCAGCTTATAAAAAAAAAAAAATAAGTAAAAATAAAAAATAAAATAAAATAAAAATAAATGAAAAAAATAAAGAGTTGTCAGTCCTTAAAGGATGCGAAGGGTCAGAGCTGGCTGCCGCAGTGACAAATGCACCAGGGCCAATGTGCAATGTAATAGAAAAAGTTAAATTAGATAACGCACTGACAATATGGGAACGGGGGATCTCTGCGTGACACGGAACAAAAGGACAACAGGAGCTGCAATCCTGGCCAGGTGTTCAGATGTGGAGCAGCTCAGCACGCAAAGGGAAACCAATTAGATCAGAGCAAAGCAAAGCACTGAGCCAAGTGAGAATGTTATTTCTACATCAAGTTGACTTATACTAATAACAATCATACTTATACTTATACTCTTATAAATACTTTAATACTCACACTCATACTAATGACAAGCCTTACACTTATACTCATACTCAGACTTATATATCATGTTACACTTATACTGAATCTAGTCTTGAAACTTATACTCTAATACATATAATCACACTTAAACTTATACTCACTCTATTACACCAACTCACTCTTATACTAAGAATTTCTATAGCACTTCTACTCACTTTAATACTGCTACTCAGTCTTATACTCATGCGCACATTAATAAGTCTGCACACTCTTATACTCACTCTTATACTTATACTCACCTTTTTACTTCTACTCACTCAATTACTTATACGCACTTTAATACTTCAACTCCCTCTTATACTTAGACGTACATTTTTACTTCTACTCACTCAAAAACTTATACATCTACTCACTCTTATACTTATACTCCCAATATTACTTCTACTCATTCTTATGCTTATGCTTATACTTATACTCATCACAAAACACACACTTATACTGACTTATACCTCAACTAATATTTATAGCTATATTATATTATTATTATATTATATTATTATATTATTAACACATACTTATAACTACCCTGCTACAGGAAATTACACTTATACTTACAAATACTTATACTTATATAAAGTCATACTTATACTCACACTACTACTTATTTACACACTTATAGTAATACTCAGACTTCTGTACTTATACTCTCACTAATGCTTACACTCATATGTATATATATAAATTCACACCTTTGAGCTCTTACTCTTATACCGATTTTCTCAGCGATAAGCACCACTCAGACTCGCACACTTATACGCATGCCTATGTACACTTATATTTCTGCTCTGAGAACTCAGTCTGTGACACACTTCTGACTCGTATACTCACACTTATACAACCACTTGCACCTAATTAGCCGCTCTTCTCTGGATTAATCGAATGATTAAGTGTCATTTGAGGCAAATGCATTTCGGCATTTTCCCATATGCAATTTGCTCAACAAGCTGTAACTCAGATGCATTTACGCTTTTGGCCTCAGCCGTAATCACAAGTCCAAAACAACAGCAACTCAAGCAACAACTGTAGCAACAACAGTAACTGCAATAACAACTGCAACAACATCTCTCATCATCATAATTAAATTGCAATTTTTCTCACTTAGAAACTGGTCTGTGCTTGCTGGCTGCGTGGCTTTGGGTAAACTTTGCTCGACGCAATGTTTTGGTTATTACATTAATTTCAACTCGGCTCAGACATGGACACATTAGACACTGTCTTGGCCCTGAGCGTAGTCAGCGAAGCGTGGGCGGGACTGGGAGTGGGAGCGGGAGTGGGAGCGGGAGCGGGTTGACTGTGGGTATTGTAGGACACACATAATTAATAACTCAATCCAAGCGGAAATCTTAAAGGCAGTTTGCTCTGTCTCTTTTTCCCTCTCTCTCTGTCTCTCTCTGTAGACAATTAACTGAGATTGTGTGTGTGTGTGTGTTTGTGTTTTGATGAAGTGCGTGCGCTGCCAGGGCTGCAATTAAAACAACAGCAACAACAACATTGAATTGCATTCGAAATGCAATTGCAACAGGCGGAAGCTTCAGCTTCAGCTTCAGCTTCAGCTTCAGCTTCAGCTTCAGCTTCAGCTTTAGCTTCTCAGTTGCAGTTGAAGCCGTGGCCTGTTGCTGCTGGCCGGGCTTTGACGCACTGCCAACCTGTAATTAAGTTAATGAATAGTCAACCAGCTCAGACGCACCGCAACAATTGCTCCCGGTGACGTGAGGAGTGTAGGGTATCTGGTAAATGCATCTGTAACTGTAATTAGCGCCGAGTGCGTCTAACGGCCGCTCGCATTGTCAGCCAGGCCTCTGGGCCGTGGGCGTTCTATAGCATTTGCAGTGGGCGTGTTTGATTGTTCAATCATAAACGCTGTACGGCCATTTAAAGACACACTTTGAGGAACTGTGTTTGCTTTGCCAATTAGCTCGATCGCCTTCGCTCCGGGGCGACCAGCCAAGACGAAAACGCAGCCCACGAGTGGGTAGGCCTCAAAAACGCTTAGGCAGGGGCGGCCGCATCAATTGATAAATGTCAAAGAATGCCTTAGGCCAAGGGAAAATGACAAAAATGATATTGGAAGAAGAGAGTGACGGAGGGGTAGAGAGAGAGGAGGGAGGAAGAGAGAGAGAGAGAGAGAGAGGACAAAGGAGATATAAATATATAAATCTGATTGGAATTCCTGTGTTTAGCGGGAAATCAGTTCAAATTCAGATCTAGATCTACTGTAAAGAGAATATGCTATCTATGGCTAAGGCTGATTAACTCTAATTCATTCCATCAGATATAGACCTATATCTGGTGTCTAAGAGAACAACTCATCTCTACTGACTTAGCTGCATACTCAAATGTAGAATTGAGGCGCTTTACACTCATTCAGTCAAGATCCAATCTACTTGGCTCAATGCTGAAATTGGGGGTAGAGCGCTGCAGTAGATTGGATCAAGGCTGCAGTTGGGAGTAGAGCGCTGTAGTGATAACTCTGCTGATGATAAAAGTATATATCATTCTGGCATACCTTACCTAAATAAGCATAAATATAGCTCACATTTAGTTTTACTCCTAAGCAATACTTCTTATAGATTCCTTGCATTCAGCCTGCTTCAACACACAGAAGATGCTGCATGGCTGAGTTGGGCTCGAGTAAAGGAGTTATCTGAACATTATATTAGGCTCGGATGTCAGCCCAATCAATCAATGATATTATCTAATGCAGAGCCTTTGCCAATTGCAAAAAAGAAATGTTCTGCATTCCATGCGACTGTGTGCATCACTTTCACAGCTTTCTTCGGTTTGGCCTTCCGGTGCTTAAAGACTTCCGGAACTGGCAGCTGTCTGTGGATACTTGGACGACTGATTGAGTTGCCACAGCCGTAGCCCGAATTGTGCTATATATATGTACATATATATATAGGTAAATTGAATGGCGCAGAGAGAGAGAGAGAGGGGAGAAAGAAAGCCGAGACCAGTTCATTTTAATAACTCGGAAGATGATGGCATTTCAATATACATACGTGTGTGTACACCCATTTGACCATTTAACGTGCTGCTTGCATGTGAAACGATAACTGAGAAACTCGGTTGCACCTGCGTGGACGAGCTGGCAACTTGCAACTTGCAACTTGCAACTTGCAACTGGGACTGGGACTGGGACATCGGCGTCTCAGCGCCTCTCATTTAATTGCTGTTAGAACTTGGCCAAGCAATAACGGGGCAACGGCTCGCGATGATGAATTGCTTTTTGCACACTTTAATTGGACGAATGTGTAATTAAGTTGTGGCCGATGGATGTGGCAGCAACAACAACTGAAGCAACAACAACAACTGAAGCAACAACAACAACTGAAACAACAACAACTGCTGTCCAGTTTGGGGCACATAAATTGACTCTGCTGGGGTCGCCTGCTGGCCAAGGCGCAGGATACTCACTCGCGCATCGAGTTCGCAATTTCCCTGAAATCTTCAAATCAAACAAGACGCATGCGTTGCGCATGCGCAATGAAACGCGTCACTGTGTGGCAGGCAACACAGAGTGTTTTGCCACAGCAGCCACGCAACAGAGCTCACGGTCGACTATCCTTTGCTGTTGTTGTGCTTGCTGCTGCCGTTCCGATTCTGACTCTGACTCTGACTCTGACTCTGACTCTGACTCCGACTGTGACTGAGACCTGCGACTGAGTCTCTGAAAGCGTCTGCAACTGTGACTCCAAATCGGATGCTGGTCGTGTTCATTAACGCTTGGCCATTAAACTTGATGCAGCGACTTGATGGGTCGTCGACTGGTTGCACATGCCCCTAACACATACAACCTTCACCTACCTACCACTCCCCCCTCCCGTCTACCAACCGTCTAGCCTTGCTTACTTCTTGCAGTTGGCAGTTTTAGGAAAGCGTTTAATCGCATTTACATAGATTAGGCAGAATTTGTGTGAAATTGAAACTGCAAAAAAGCGTGCAAAGTGCGAAGATTACAGCAAACACACACACACACACACAAACACATACACGTTCACACACACACATACACTCAGAGTCGCGCTCGTCGCTTATTACATTTGAGCTGGCATCGTTACTAGAAAAAAAACTTTAGGCTTTTCTATTAGAGGCTCAGCTGTCTAAACAGCTTGAGATAAAGCGTTAATACACATGATATGCATCTGGAGAAATTCTATTCATATATGAAATATTTAGACAGAGTAATGTAGAATAATTGTCATCAACTCCATTAGCATGGCATTTTTTTTTTGGGCAACTTGAAGTTGCGAGTGAGGAGAATATAAAAGAGCAGGTTACTCTTAGCTCTGGTTCTTACTATTCGTGTTCGTCAAGCTGGAAGTGAACATGCTTTTAATAAATATCTAAATGTTTTTGTATATATAAATGCAGCTCAGCGAAATATAAGCCATTAGGGCTTATGCATAACTAAATACTTGTCGAGTTGCAGCTGAAGGCTTGTTCAGTTGCCTTTTTTCTCTATTCTACCTTTTTCACTTTTTACATTTTTTTTTAGCTATTTAGCTATGTAAATGCGTTTCATAGTTGCAGCGGAAAGTGCACATTTCGATAAGTGAAAGAGAGAGAGAGATGAATGCAGCGAGAGAGAGTATGAGAGAGAGAGACAGAGAGAGAGAGAGAGAGAAAAAAAAACAGAGAAGTTGACAGTGGAACTTTCTTTTCCTTTGGAGAGAGACAGATGCAGAGAAAATGAGAGTGAGAGGGAGAGAGAGATAGGTATAGAGATAGATAAAGAGAAAGAGAGAGAGAGAGTGAGAGAGCGACCTTGAGAGAGTGAGAGAAATACAGAGAAAGAGAGAGAGAGATAAAGTGATACAGAAAAACAGAGAAGAAAGAGAGAGATATAGATAAAGAGGGAGATATACGGAGATAAATGGAGAGATGGAAAGAATGAGAGAAAAAGCGTGAGAGAGAGATAGAGCCTGGGATATGGCGATAGCCAGAAAGTATGAGAGGATGCAAGAGAGAGGGTGAAAGCATTCGAGAGAGAATTAGAGAGAAAGACAATGAAAGAAAGAGAGAGAAAGAAGGAGAAGAAGAAGGAGAATTTGAAATGTAGACATTGACATAAAGTGACAGATAAATAGAGATAGGGAAAAGTAAAATCACACTGTGAGCAGGGGGAGATATCCATATATGAAGACTAGAAAAAGAGTAATATTATTTATAGTATTTAATATATCGACTACTTTGGGAATACAATCAGAGCCAACTCTTTGCTTGTGTCTACTCATATTATAGCCGAGCCAAAAATCCTTTAATATTTAACAATATATATGAGATAATATTCTTGCTTGCTTCACATTGTTTCGATTGGAATATTAAGGGTATTCCATGGCCGAAATATTCTTTTCTCTCATTGATTCTTTCATGTTGTGCGCTCGCTCTCTTTCATTGCTCGTTTTTGTCACAACCGAAATTTCTTCATCAATTAAGAACATCAACTCGTTGTCGCAGCCACCAACAAAGAAAACTGAAAACGGAAAACTGAGCAAAAAAAAAAAAGCAAGAAAGAAAATAAAATAAAAAAAAAATAAAGAAAAGCATTCAAGACATGGACTATGAACAGAAAAGCGAGCAAAATAAAAACCAAAGCAGGCACAAAATGAGGAAAATGTCGTTGCTGTCCCACATCCCCAGCCCCTTCCCAGACCATAGGCAGCCCCTGCCCTAGCCCCTGCCCGTGCCTGGTTGCTGGTGTGCCTGTCCATACTTGTTATTATCCTTCGTCGAGGACGCTGACACTTTTTCGTCATTACTGTTAAAAGCGTTAAGGAAAGGCGTCGAATGGGCCAGAAGAAAAACGAGCAGGACGAGCGCAAGGACGACCAGGACCACGACGACGAAATGAAAAGAGTTTTATCAGGCTAAATAAAAAAGAAAAGCAAAGAGATAAAAATGCAAGGCAAAAAAAAAGAAAAATACCAAAAAAAAAAAAACGAAAAGAAAATTGTAAGAAAATGCAAGACGCTGGCATAAAATCTGTGCAAGCGCCAGGCGCCAATGGCTGGCACAGGTCGAGGGGGCTGATGGCTGATGGCTGGTGTGGCGGGCAGGGGGCCAGGGCAATGTTGTTGGCCAGGGTGCCAAAAATTGAGGTTATCGCTGCGAGGACAACGCTGGCGGCAGCCAAAGGCGCAAGCAAAATAATAAGCAAGCAGCAGGACGAAATTTCGACGCTGTTGTGGCTGGAGTGCTGCAAATGCCAGCTACGCGTGGGCGGCCCTTAGTCAGGCTCATCAGCCCGGCAGTCAGAAACTACGTCGTCGTCATTGTCGTCATCGTCATCGTCGTCGTCGTCGTCGTCGTCGTCGTCCTGCGTGCTGCACGCGTCGCTGCGCTCAAATGCCAAAATGTGCGCCGATTGCCTTCGTCCTTCTCCTTCGTCTGGCCCTTGTTGCTGTGCATTTTTCCCATGCGCTTCCTTCCTGCACACACACACACACACACACACACGCACGCAGTTGCAGACGCACACGCAGTGGCAGGCACTTGCTTGTTTTTCCTTGCCGGCATTTTTCTCGTCCTGCCCGAAAAGTGCAAGAAGAAGCAGCTGAAAAAAAAAACAAAGTTTTTCACAAGTTTTTGGCAGAGATTGATGAATTTTGATGATGTTTACGCGCAAAAGAAGCATTTTTTTCTCTCCTCCACAGCCCCCCTCCCTCTCCCCTCTCTCTCGCTCTCTCACTATCGTTCTGCGCTCTGCTGCTGCTGTTGTTGTTGTTTCTCGGGAAAGCAGCAGCATCCTTGAAATAACCTTAATCCCAAGCACAAGGGGCCAAAATGAATGATGTCTATAAGACGACGACGCCAAAGCTGGCGACGCTGCCATTGCTGAGTCGCCTCCTGCTTAGCCTCTTCCAGCTCCTGCTTCTGTTCCTGGTCCTGCTCCGGCTCCTTCTCAGTCGCCCACATTTGTCCCTCTCAGTTTTGGTGCATTCCTTTGGCATTGCATTTGCACATTAACCCAATCCCAAGCCCAGCTCCAGCTACGCTTTACATTTCAAGGATATCGGCTCCCTCTCTCTCTCTCTCTCTCTCCCTCTTCTCGCTTTGTTGTGTTTTGTTTACCCCACATTTCAGTGCGTTAGATTTTCATTTTCTTTGCAATTTCATTTGCTTGCCACACGCGACGCAAAGTGGCCATTCAGCTACCCCCTCTTCGCTGTCCTTCGCCGCCCCTGCTCTGACCCCCTTCGTGTGTGCGTTGTAATGCGTCTGTCGGTCGCCGGCATCTGCAACGCAAGGACGCATATTAATATCCTTACTTAGCTGCATGAATTGTGCTTGGCACGTTTTTCCACTTTCCAGCGTCTACAGTTCCCGCTCCCTCAGATCCCTCCCCCCACCAAAACTGTGCAGTTCCGTTCGGCCAGGCAGGTGCTGATGCAGGTGCAGGTGCCAGGGCACCAGCCAGGAGCCGAAAGCCTTAGCAAGTGCTTAGCGCCAGCTTCTGAGAGTTTTCTACTTAAAGAACTAAACGATTTAACAACTAAAAAGGCTGCACAAATATAAGCAAACAGGCAAGAGGCCACGCTGACAAGCTCACGGACTTTTCTGCTTAAAGCTGACCCACTGCATCCGCATCCATGAGCGGATTGAAAATTAACTAGTTTTAAGTGTGAACTGAAAAGTTGTATATATCTATGTAGTATAATATGAATTGCTTATGGAAATGTTGATTTTTGTTTTGTTTGGCCGCTGCAATGCATCTTGTTCTCTTCAGTGGGGGCAAATTTCCATAGGCATTTGGCTAGACTTTTTGCTCTGATTGCTCTGTGGAGTTTCTTGAAGTAATATCTTGGCCCAGCATCGATATAAAATGCCTCATTATACCCAAAACCCTGGTTCAGTGCTATGGTTTTGTGAAAAGTATGTAACAGGCAGAAGGAGACGTCGCAGACCCCATAAAGTATATATAAGTATATATATATAAGATATATATATAAGATATATATATATCTATATAGTCCATCTGCCCGTTTGTCCGTCCGTCCGTATGAACGTCGAGATTTCGGAAGCTACAAAAGCTAGAGAGCAGAAATTACACATGAATACTCGTATGTGAGCTACGCAGTACGAGTTTATTTTGTTCTTTTTTCGATAACTCATCCCATTTTCTAATTATCGATAAAAAATCGAAAATTCATTTACTTCTTTTAGGTTTCTAGAGCATAACTTCTACACCGTTTGAGCTAGAGACTTCAAATTTGTATATTTAGATAGATATTATGGATATGCAGATTGTGTAATCTTCAGATTTTTGATGCCATGAGCGCTTCGCCTCCATCTACTTATTGGTGTTGTTGCCTGTTTGGCTAGAGAAGGAAAAGGTCCATTGCTCTCGTCAGCTAATGTATATCACTCAGTATTCCTCATAATCTAGTCAGACTGAGTCAAGAATGTGCTTAAGCCTTTTCGTTCCCTTGTTAGGTATATACGACTAAGAGAAATTTGAAATTCGATGAATTTGGAGATGTCTTTGCCCATTAACTCTCCAAACAAATTTCCAAAAATCATTTAAAATATTGACGCATATATCACGAACTCAATTTATTGTATAGATATTTAAGTTGATTCAATTTCATTGAGTTTCGCGCTTAGTTGTGTGCATATGCAACACTTTTTAAACTAGATCCAATTCAGTTGCCATTCGCTTATTGCTCATGCCACATGTGGGGCCAGTCGCCAATGGCAATCGACCAGCGGCTGATGCTGCCTGTTGTTGTTGTTGTTGATGCTGCTGCTGCTGCTGCGGCAGCTGCCACTCAAAGGAGTGCACAAAGTGCACAACAGGGCGGCAAATGAATGCCTCGATCCAGCAGACACACACACACACACACACAGAGAGAGACAGGCTTGCAACAACAATACAAAGACGACGTTTATGCAACAATCATTCGCTGAAAATGGCAGCTCAGGCCAAAGATAACGAACAAAAGAGAATAAAACATTAAACAGAAAGAAAAAAAAAATTGTGAAAAAAGCGAGAAAAACAAAAGCAAGCGCAATGAAAATGAAAACCTACCAAGCTGCATGCCACGCTTACATGTCTCACCCTCTGTGTGTGTGTGTGTGTGTGCGTGTGTGTTGCACTTTGATGCTCTTATTGCGTTTCACATGGCAGCAGCAGCAACAACAACAAGCGCAAATCAAATGAAATGCCACAGACAACAAAAAAAAAAAAGTAAAATAAAAAAAAATGGGAAAGAAAGAAAGAATGAAAGAAAGAATTGCCTTCGAGCCGCCCATGCAATTTGCAGTTATTGCGCACCCACACACACACACACACACACACTCACACACCTCTTTGGCAGCCCCCTCCCTTGGCAGCGGGCCGAGGCTTTCATTTCATCAGACGAAATGTAAAATTTTTGCCTTGTTTTATTTTTTATCTATTTTTTTTTCTACATTGTTTCCTTTGCTGTCTGTTTTTTTTTTGTGCCCTTTGCATGCTAACGACGTTTGGCCAGGATGAATGCCAGCGCACGTTGGCCCGGCCAGGCACATCAAGTGGCTGGAGTTGGCGTTGGGGGCGTTGGGGGCGCCTCTGTATGCTGGTTACGTGGGTCAGGCATTGCCAAAAAATCCGGCACGGACGCAGTTGGTCAGCTGCCACTCCACTTCACGTCTGTCTCTCTGTCTGTCTGTCTGTCGCTCAGCCTCGGTGTGCGCGAGTGTGTCTGTGTGTGTGTGCGCATCCTGGTGCGCACAAAAATATGCAACAAACTACACAACGTGCCCAAAGTGCAAAAGAAAATGTAAATGAAAGGAGTTCGCTGCAAAGTGAAAGCGCAAAAAAGAAAAACTAATTCGATTAATCATCTGGCACAGGCACACGGGCTCCTGCTCCAGCTCCAGCTCCTGTTACAGCTTCAGCTCCACCTTCGACTCGCAACTCCCAGCTATAGCTTTTGCTGTTGGTTGGCTAAAGCAGCAAGAGCACTTCACCCACACACACACACACACACAGAGAGACTAACGCACACATGCAATGCTGCAGTTGTTGTGCTGCGTTGTTGCTGCCGTTTGATGCCTTGGTCAGAGCTTTGCTGTTCTTGCTGTTGTTGCTGTGGTTGTGTTCTTGTTATTGTTGTTGTTGTTGCAGTGACTCGACAAAAAAAAAAAGTATATAAAGTCCTGCCAACAGCTGCACAGACAACTAAATACGCTACTTTTCTGCTCATTCTTATTTTATTTAGTATAATATTTTGTAACTTTTTGTTGATTTTTTAAGATTCTTAGTTTAATTTTGAATTTTTCTACATATTTATTAGGATTATTTTCGCCCATAGTTATTTTTTCTAATTGTGTTTCTATATTTATTAATCAATATCTAATTTATTATTATTTTTTTATATATAATATTTTATTTTATTTTGTTTTTATTTTTTTACATTTTTATTTGAATTTGTGATATTTTCGGCCTTAACTATTTCTTATTTTTAATTAATAAATATATATAATTAATAATTAATATAATAATTATTATTAATTATTCGTAACAAATAAATACTTAAATATTTATAAGTCCAATTTTATTGGTATATATTTTATTCATTTTATAAATAATTTATTATACTCTGTTCCCAAAGGGAAAAAGAGTATATTGGGTTTGTTTGAAATTATATTTTATATTTACTTTTTAAATTACATTTCCTAATTTTTCTCTGTCAATTCATATTTTTTCGTGCATCCATATATACATAAATATTTTTGTTTATTCATTAATCTTGCACAATATTTATTTATCCAATTTTATTATATTTTATTTATATTAAAAATTTACTTTTATTTTATTTTTCAATTTATTATATACTAAATTCTGTTTCAGTTAGTTTTGTCCTATATTTATTATAAATATTATCATAATTAAAAATATATAGATATAAATATAAATATAATTTAATTGAAATATATATCAAAATGTGTGTTGATAAAATATTACTAAATGCATCGAAACTCCTATATAAAACCCTTTTTCGTTTCTAATTAATAATATATCTAATTAATACAGTTTTTAATGAAATTTCATTTCAGTTAAATTTTTATTACAATCTGAATATTTTTCTAGAATATTTGTCTAATATTTTATATATTTTCTCATGGCTGAGACGAATCACATGACTAAATCACAATGCCCGCCCTTACATATCTGAACTGCCAACTGTGTGTGCGTGTAGGTGTGTGAGTGTGTCTGTGTGTGTGTGTGTGTGTGTTTGTCCGAATGGGAATTAGTGTGCTGCGCTGTGGGTGTTGGCGTGGGTGTAGGCGTTGCTCTATGCTGCAACGACTGCGTCCAGGTCCATGGCGCAGG
Organism: Drosophila antonietae; assembly: GCA_030914385.1. Lineage (NCBI taxonomy): Eukaryota > Metazoa > Arthropoda > Insecta > Diptera > Drosophilidae > Drosophila > Drosophila antonietae. The sequence continues at coordinate 27,978 of JAUESO010000185.1, forward strand.
CACCTGCCTCTGGTGCTGTCGAATCGACGACGAACGCATTCACAGGGCGGCAATTGTTGTTGTTGTTGTTGTTGTTATTATTATTGCTGTTGCTGTTGTTGTTGTTGTTGCTCTGGCTCTGGCCAATCTGCAGGCATATATTGCAATAGGCCCGTCGCGCACAGTGCGTATGCGCAATGTGCATTTCAGCTGAAGTACATATGTGCAAAGAGACAGCACATGAGACAGAGAGAGAGAGAAAGAGTGAGAGAGAGATGTGCCCACACACATGGGCCAAGGATTAGGCATTGATGGCTGACTGACTGAATGGCAACATTTTTGGGGGCATGGGCAACGCCTTCGCTGCAGCAACTGGGCGAGCTATGCAATTAGTCTAATTGCTAAGCATGCCCGGGGCCATTTGCCATTTGCCATTTGCATTTGCCAACTCTCAGGCCAGGGCAGAGGGGGTGAGAGAGCCTAAGGAGCCAAGTGTAGCAGGAGCAAGAGATCGAGCGGAGCAGGCATGCTCATGGCGCTAATCGTTCAAACGAAATCAGCAACAATTCATTTGCACAACAAGCGCCCAGGTCCAATTTGAAGACGACGGCGAAAAACAAAAAAAAAAAAATATATATATATATATATATATATATATATATGTGTGTATCCAAATCCGAATCCCAAATGGAGTCCGAGAGTCGCAAACGTTGTCGTCGCGCCTTGCAGATTATCTTAATTCACGTTGTGGGAGACTAATGAGTGCAAAAGTTGCCAACGTGCTGCCTTTCTCTCTTAGCGATGCATGCCACAGTCGCCGCAGCTACGAGCTGCAGTTCAACTTGAGCTTGACGACGACGACGTGCATCCATCCAGTCAGGCACGCTCACTAGCTGGCTGACTAACTGGCTAACTGACTGGCTGGCTGGCTGGCCAGTGGGTAGAGCACAAACATGCGTGCGGGGACTTTAATTGAATTAGAGGCGAGCAGGCAGGAGGGCAGAGGGTACTTCACATATATATAAAGAGCATACATATATATATGTATATATGTGTGTGTGTGTGTGTGAACAGTTGTCGATCTGTGCGTTCCAAAAGCGCATTAATTGTCAGCCAAAGTGAGCGAATCCAACTCGACTGTTATCTCTCTGTGGCAACGCGTTTGTGCGTCTGTGAAGCACAGCCTCAGCCTCAGCCTCTCAGTCTCAGCATCAGCCTGAGCCTCAGCCATGACTGTGATCTGGAGTCTGGTGCCTGGGGCCGAGGCCTTGTGTCGCTTTTAATTAAGCATAAATTTCATCACATAAGATACGAGGCAGCTAAGTGAGGCACGCATCTCTTTTGCTGTCTTGCCTTGCAGCTTATTGATGTTGCAGCAACATGCACAGAGTCCAAACTGCGTCCCAAGAAAACGTTGATAAAGCTGCTATTCACAGCTGTTGTTGTTGTTGCTGCTGTTGCTGCTGTTGTTGTTGTTGTTGTTGCTGTAAGACGCATTATGACAGGCCCTAATTGATTGAGCCATTTCATTGGTTGGCCACAGCCCAAAAACTTGAGTAGTTTCATCTGTCTCCCTGCCTCGCTCTCTCTCTCTACTGGCTTTGTCTCTTTTGCTCCTGTCAGTTTTGTCGCCTGTTTGCCAAGCTGCAAATTGATTGTGGAACTTGCGCGCTCGGGCAGCGCCATCTGACGCCATCTAAGAAAAATGAATGGCCATTAGAAGTGCACTTCGGGCGGCAGCACAAGCGTTTCAAGCTACTTGCCTGCTTGTCTGTGGCTTTCCAAGAAACTGCCAACAGCCAAACAACATATTGATAAGCAGGAGGAACAGCAGCAGCAACAGCAGCAGCAGGCAGACTCTCAAGTCTCAAGTCTCGTATAGCTAGTGCCGGCGATTAACTGTTTACAACGTTCTCGAGCTCTAAACGATTATTTTATATAATGTATTTCATATGAAGTTCGAACAGAGGCTTACGCGTTTGATAATTTGCGTTTCTTGGGTTATTGCAGCGACTTCAAATGGAAGATATTTAGTTAAGCAGATCATTTTGGCATAGAGAATAACTGAAGCAACTGCAAAGATCTTCTATTGGAGCTATGTGAAGCTGCAATAGGGCTATAGAGGGCTGCTACTGACTGCTTAATACTCGTTCACTGTTCACAATTGAAGTTCTGAATGAATAGAAAAACAAATATATAAAAATAACAAATCCATTTCATTCAGCAAAAGAAAAACTAAAAAAGTCTAGCTCTATTCTAATGAATAGTGTGAATTTCATATGGTTAAAGCTCGAAAGGCATCGAAGATCTTTAGAGCTAGAGCTGCTCCATTAAGAGATCTATAGAATAACAACATCAATCAGTTCATGTGCTTAAAGTTTCTTAACTCAACTTGACATATTTCTGCTATATATTTCATGCTTAAATTTTCTAAAAAAAAATATATAGAGATCGAATGTAATTTTTGTTCTCGATGCTTTTTTGTTGTTGCCAATTTAAGACACAAAAATTATATTTTCTATTGAGTGTGTGTGTTTTTTTTTTTTTTTGGCTACTAGAAGCGCCTGCCGGATGCCCACCTGGTTGAGGTTGTGGCTGTGGCTGTGAGGGGATTTCTGGTAGACGCGGTCAATGACACTGTTGTTACATATACTCAGCCCCTCCTGCTGGCAAACATTTTGGTGGGGCAGCAGGCTTTGTGTTATTGCTTTTGTTATTATGGCTAACACACACACATGGGCACTTTCGGTGATAAGCGGAGCAGACGATGCTCCTGGCCCATGCTGTTTGACTGGCTGACAAACACCTGTCTGGCCCTGGCCCTAGATGCTGCCTCAGGCGCAAGAGCCGCGCTAGGAACAGTAACGTAAACGTGAACCACTGCAGTGGAACGGGTTGAGGACTCTCAGATTTTTTTTTATTTTTTTATTTTTCGTCATCCTCGTTTGAAATTGTATCGCATTTTTTGTAAGGATATTGTTTCAAATAATTCAAACTGAAGCAAGGAGCAGCAGGCCGCGTTCCTAACCCAGACCCAGCCCTAGCCCCAGCTCCAGCTTCAGCTTCAGCTACAGTTAATGCCTGCGCCAATATTTTGCGGGCAGGTAAATGTTGGCCCAAACGGCCAAGCGTAGCTGGCTGCTGCTGCTGCTGGTGGTCAGCTCAAAGCGCGGGAGACGCCTCCATCGGTTGCCATCAGCAGCAGCAACAGCAGCAGCATCGTCAGTGTGTCTACTGAAGCGTGATGTCGTCTGACATTTAAGGATATTTGCAGAGGGTGGGCTAACACACACACACACACACACACAAAGAGCTTTAGCTGCTGCTGCTGCTGTCCACTTCTCACACATTCAACTACAACGCGCGCGCGTGTGTGTGTGTGTGTGTGTAGAAAAAACGCGAATGCGGACTTTTGCTGGCATCGGCTTTGGCCACGACTTTTTGGATATGGCACCAACTTCAACCCCAACCCCAACCCCAGCTCCAACTCCAACTTCAGCTGCTTCTCTTCATACATTTACCGTATTTGCTTTTACTTTATGTGTGGCTCCTCCTGTTTCTCTCTCCCGCTCTTTCTCTCTCGGCCTGTCCTTCTCCCACTCTCTGCAATCTCTCCTAATTCAAATTTGGCTAACGTTAAAAAACCGTCTCTTTGTTCCCGTGGATGGCTCCATAAAAATATGCTAGCCATGTGCCTAGACTGCCAAATAATAATACCCTAACCCAAAGGTCTTGCCAAAATGACATCGTTGTTGTCTTGTGCATTATATAAAGTATTTGAATAAACGGAATACAATTATAAATAATTTAATATAAACTAAAGTTTTCATAATATTTAAGTCAAATTAATTTTAATTTTAAATACTGAAAATACTTTCATTAAGGTAGAACTTTCCTTCTTGACTGGAAATCTATTTTATGTACTATTTTACAACTATGAATGAAATTGCAGTTTAATGCATTTTTATAGGGTATTTGCGAATTCAGGTTAAACCGCTAATATTTTCATGTGGTTTTTTGTGTAGTGCAGACATCGCTTTAGCTCCAGCTCTCGTCCAACTGTGAGGCAATGGATGTATCGACAATATTTTGTACCTTTATCAAAATTAAATTCCAGCGAGCAACGTGCCTATGTTTTCATAAAAAATTGCACAATTTCGCAATTCATTTTTGTCTACGTTTTTTTTACTCAATTGATTTTTGCTTATTTTTGTTTTGGCTGTGTCTGGCCAGAGCCGTTGGAACGGATTTTTTTGTTGGGCTCTTAAAGTCTTCAAAAAGGCATCGAAACTAATTGAAGTTGCTTAGGGCTGGCAAGTGGGATGAACTTCTGAGCCTATCAGCGGTCGCGTTGGCTCGCAGCTAGCCTGGGCCGGGCCCTGTTGCATATTTGGGGTGGTTATGCGCCGAGTGCAGTGCCAACCCTTGTTGCAGTTGTTGCTGTTGCTGCTGCTGCGGCTACGGCTGCTGCGAACGCATGGGAACAAAGCCCATGCTGGTGCCCATTCTTGTGTCCTGGCTTGATGAATGTGCCCCTTGTCGCCATTGCTCGTCGCTTTTTTGCGCTGGGTGGCCAGTCGGCAGTCCACATTCGCATTCGCATTCGCATTCACGTTCAGAGCGTCGACTGGCTCATCGATGGACGCAACCAATCGCAGGGCGAATGCAGCGTGCAAAAAAACGCAGCGGCAGCAGCAGCACCAGCAGCAGCAGGAGCACCAGCACCAGCAACAGCAACAGCAACAGCAACAGCAGCAGCAGCGGCAGCCGCAGCCAAAGAAACAACCAGGCCAGGGACACGCTGACCAGCCACAATCGCAGCCAAAGGCAGCTGGTATGGGGGGCAGGCGGACGATTGGACGATGGACATGGCCATGTGCGAGGCGAGCGTCGCGCTGCGATTTGCATGCGTCGCATTCGCATATACATATACATACATATATATGTAGATACATATGTGCCACGAGCAGCAGCAGCAGCAGCAGCAGCAGAAGCAAGAGGGGAGCAGAGAATGGGGCTGGGGTAGAGGGTTGTATTGGATGCCTTTTGCTTATGTGCCGCATGCACGTTAATTACTGCAGTGTGTGTGTGTGTGTGTGTGTGTGTGTGGGAGTGTTATGCTCTGTGTGTGTGTGTGTGTGTGTGTGTATGTGCTGTTCATCAATTTGCCATAGATTGCAAAGTGAAGTCTCAATCAGCAGCAGCAGCAGCAGCGGCAGCGGCAGCAGTACAAAAAAAGTGCAGAAAAATGAAAATCACGCGCGAGCGAGAGAGCCATATGCATTGTGCGAGCAGGACGGAGCACGAATGCTTTCCGATATGCTTCACATGTGCCAATGTCGCGGGCATTTACTTTTTTCAGTTTTTACATTTTTCTATTTTTTTTTTACTATTTGTTTTCTATATATATATATATAAATTTTTTTTTTTTTTTTTTTTGTCTACAGCCAGCGAACTATGCAGAGAAATTGCTCACCTCCTGGCTCACCTCCTGGCTCACCTCCTGGCCACCTTCCATTTCTTCCACATCTTCATAATAATTGAATTGGAAAAAGTGAAGCATAGCTCGATGGGATAGGTGGCACTGGTTGGGTCACTAGGGGTCTGTTCGGTTTAACGCTACGCGACCACAGCAAAATTCTAATTAAACAGGATATGGATGTTGAGCAGCATCCGTAGCGACATCGATGGACAGCCACGAGATATCTGCATGCATGGCGGGGAGCTTATTGCTGCACTTGTTGTTTCTAATTAGAGGGCACACTCATGAGGGCAACGACTGCGCTTTATGATCACCATTGCAATCATAGTTATTCACATAATTGGGCAGAGCTCATAGAAAATCGTTTAGTTGATTTACAAACTTACCTAAACAATTGCCTTGGTTAAGTAATTTCTTATATATCTATACAATTTTTAAATAACAAAAATAAATAAAAAGAAATAAATCCCTTTTGATCCGAAGCAGCTGATGCGGGATTCGAACCTACGACGCTGTCTTCAGTGTAATATCTGCTCAAACGCCTTGCCCCCTCGACCACGACAGGCCACTTCACATCTATTTTTAGACATTGCCTTAATTGATGTAAGCACAAGAATAAATGGCATTAGAATGCGGCTGTGGTCGAGTGGTTAAGTGTCTGAGAGCAAATTATCAGATTCCGCTGCAAGGTGTGCGGTGGTTCAAGTCCCTCACACAACGTATGTCACTAGATTGCACTCCAATCCAACTCAGCTCATCACTCTGATCAGGAATATTAATATAAATACTTTATAGGCAGTTGCCACGCCTCGTGCTGCCTATAATATAATATATATATGACATCAATTATAATTCGAGTTATTATATAGTGCAAGAGCTCTCCAACTTCAATCTAATATATTACAGTGTAGTTTCTTTCTATCTCGTTCTTTACTTTTTGGTTCACTTATCGAAAAACTCTAGAGCTGGATGCGGCCAGTGCCAAATAAAATTTCAGCGCACTTGCGATAAGAAACTTTCTGTCTTTCGGTCTGACGGCGTCAATCGACGACAGCAACAGCAACAGCAACAATGACGACAACAACAACAACAACAACAACAACAACCATCTCAATGACTGCAACGGGTCAGAGGTCACAGCTTTTTCCGTTGGCGGCTGATTCTCAGTCCAGAGTTCTCAGTTCTTAGTTCTCGATGCTTTGTGTGTGGCGCTCGCGTAGGTGCGGACGAGACGCGGCAAGTCGAGAGCCAACTGTGCGCCAAGTCGATGAAAAAGTTTCGACAGGTTTCACATTTTAGGCCGCGAACAATGCAACAAAAACTCGAACAACAACAGCAACAACAGCAACAACAGCAACAGTGGGGCAACTATATATTGTCGCTGTTGCAACAAAATAAAATAAAATAATAAGAAGAAGAAGAAGAAGAAGAAAAAAGTTGTCAAGGGGCAACTCCAGCGCCTTCGCGTTCGCTATCGTCCGTTTCCTCAATCTCCCAGCCCTGAATCAAAGAAACTGCAACGATAATGGGCGCGCTAATGGTAACGGTAATATTAACGTGTGTAGGACAGGGAGGGGCACATTGGCATCGGCATGTAGGCGTGGACATGGAGCCGTGGGCGTTGTTTTCGCCGAGTTCTGTGAGACGTGCTGTCGCTGCGTGGCTTCTGGTATTTGCAACAGGGACTCCAAGTCAAGTTGCCAAACACCAGCGACATCCAGTAGCGCCCTCGCCCTCACCCTCACCCTCGCCCTCGACATCTCTCACGGCTCATCCACAAGGCAAAAGGCTTCGCCATGGCCTGCCAGACGCCGTTATGTCTCGCAAAACTTTTGTTGCAACTACTACAACAGCAACAACATCGACAACAGCAGGAACAGTGACTGCTAAACTGGTTCTGCAACATTCTGTGTCATATTTTTATTGGGCTCATCTCGCTGCGCTAACGGCAGAGAAAAATATATATTTCATATATATAAATTATTGTGAAATTATTTCCGCTTCGCTGGGCAACTTTCTGTGTGTGTCTCTCCTTTTGGCCAACTGGAGAACATGGCCATCAAGCATTTAATTGGCGTCTATTTATGTCCAGATAACACATCGTATCCTAAGATCGTGCACCGACTGAGTGACGACAACGCCGCCGCCGCCGCCGAAGACAATGAAAATTGATATTGAAAAATTTCGAATTGGGCTCGGTGGAAATCTTAAAGGCGGGATCAGCCGGCACTGGCAACGTTCTGCCGCATTCGTAACCAAATCCGATTCCATTTTCGATTTCGTTTGCCGATTTCGACTTCATTAAAGTTTGCCTCTCTCATTACGCATATGAAAAGCGCCTGCGATTTGCATGTTCCTATCAGGCCAGGCTCCACACCTCACCCTGCTGCCTCCCGCTCCGCAGTGCTTCCGCTCATCCCTGTGAACTCCTCCCTTGGCCACTGACGTATCTCGTTGCCCTACAGCAGCGGTCACATCACAGCATCGCAAACGCATCGCCAGCGGCAATGTTGTCACGCTCTCCTGTTGTTGCACGTTGCACGTTGCATGCTTCACATGGCCAGGGGCCAGTTCCCAGTTGCCAGTTGCCAGTTGCCAGTTGCTGGGGCTGCGCCTGCGCCTGCGCAGTCACTGTCCAAGTCTGTCCATCATTATGTCAACGCGCTGAATGCGCATGTCAATCAAGATGAAGTGCCGCTGATATGTGGGCTGCTGCTCAACTGTTCTTCGTCTTCTTCTACTGTTTCTGCTTCTTCTACTTCTACTTCTTCTTCTTCTTTTGTATTTATTATCATTGCTGTTGTTGTGGTAGTTCTTTGGAGGCGCTTAATCCAATCGACGAGATGTGCACAGGGTGCAACAGGTAGCATGAACAACCATTTGAAGCGTGTAGTAAAAATATTTGTGCAAAGAATATATATGTAGTTCTTATATGTAGACTATGAGAAGCGCATATAAAGGCAATTCTTATGAGAATATACAGAAAGGCAGAAGAGAAGAGTGAGAGTGTGACAAGAAGAGCCAGGAAAAGGAGAGTGAGATAGAGTGAGAGAGAGAGAGATAGAGAGAGAGAGAGAGAGAGAGAGAGAGAAGAGGGAGAGAGAGAAAAAGAGAGAAAAAGAGGGAGAGAGAGAGAGTGAGAGAGTGAGGAGAAGGGTGGAGGGAGAGGAAAGACAGCGAGAGAGAGAGAGACAGAGGGAAAACTGAGAGAGACACAGATATAGATAGATGCATAACCAGAGATGGAGACAGAGACTTAGTTAAATACAAAGGCAGCTAAAGAGACAGAGACGGAGAAGAGACAGAAACATAAACAATGAGGGAGAGAGAGAGCGAGAGAGAAAAGAAGGGACACATATGTATGTAGCTCTGGAGTGAAAGCCATATATAGGTAAAGAACTAAGGATGACAATACTAAGAATAAATTAATTTTGCATACACTGCACAACAAAATTCCAAATAATTTCCAAATAAAAGTATCTCTTAAATATTTTCAATACAATTCTCGTAGACTAGTCCATCTCAGTTTAATTAATATTATTATTATTATTATATATATATATTTTTTTTTTCATCTCATACAAGATTCGCTCCAGTTCTGTTACGCTCATTACTCACTACTCTACTTCGATTTATGAAGAGTGCGAAAAGATTGCCAATGTATTTGTATGGGTATGCAAAATAAACCTATTTGTATATGTATATATGCATGTGTATGTAGAATGTATATATTTTAGGCAAGTTATTGAGTTCGTTGTTTGCTCCGCTTCACTGTATAAGTGAAGGCCTCCCACTCCACTCCTCGTTGTCCCTGACCAATTCGCGCTTGCCTTTTGCATTTTACGCCAGCTTTGTCTACACTCAATTGTTGTGTGTGTGTGTGTGTCTGAGTGTATATCTCTGTGTGTGTGTGTGTTTACTGAACTGCTTTTCAACTCTTACCAATATTATATTTCGATGTTTTGCGTCCCTCGCACGGCTTTTACAAGTATTACAACGCGATATTTATTCTTGTGTGTCAGCTATAAACGTAAAATTTACGGCGGAATGTCATTTAAAGTACAAACTGTGTTTTTTCCTACCAATTTTTATTTGGCAATGCAAGTATCTTTGAGTAAAGCCCATATGACTAACACATATCCTGCAAAGGATTAGTTTAGATGAAGTTTATATACGTAGAAGGAAAAAGTCGAATTTTCGCATGCAATTTAAATTAACTGAAACATTTCCTAGTTGCCAATCCGTTCCACAATCGGAAGAGATATTCATTTCAGTCTTGCTTCACTGCTTCAGCTTCGTTTCATCATCGGTATATTCTAGTTGAGTATACCCCATGCTGCAAACGCATTGATTATGCGGTATTCGTGAACAGCGCCCGCATCCAGACCAGAGGCAAACGGTTTTCAGGCACGCCAAAATGAAGCCGTCGAAGAAGCAGAAGTAGAAGCAGAAGTAGAAGGGAGACGGCCCTCGCACAATGCAAGAGTTCACAGTCGGGGCAACACAGTCACAGTCACAGTCGCAGTCGTAGTCACATTTACAGTCACAGTCCCATTCACATTCGCAGTCGCAGCTTTTGTCGTATTTTATAATCCTTTTCCTTTTGGCCCGAGCAAAGTAAAATAAAACAAACCAAAACCGAATACAAAAGACACAGAGCAAAGCGCGACATTTGTTTGTCTGTTTTCCTCCTCGTCTCCTAACTCTCCCTCTCTCTCTTCTCGTGTTCCCGTCTTCCATCTCCCTTCTTCAACGGCCGTCTCGCTCACTCTCTTCCTTGCCTTCCATTAGCCAGCTATGTCTTCGCTTTGGGGCTTTCGCCTGTTTGTCATTATGTCCATGCTTCCGGATTATATTTTGGTTGGAATTTTGTTTATTTGCGCGTCTTAGCAGCTGTCGTTGCCGTTGCCGTTGCCGTTGCCTTGGCCGTTTGGCACGAGCCAAAAGCGAGGCAACTTTTGTCCGCAATCCCTTTAAATTCGTCAAGTGGCCTAATACCGCTCCACTAAGTGGGGCTAATCAGCCAGCCACAAGATTCAAATCTCAAACGGATGTCGCCGCTTCTGTTTACTACAATCCGACCCGAACGCGAGTCGCGATTTGCGACCCGCTCGACCGCACTACCCCAACAATCCCCCCAATCCAGCGACGACCAAAGGAATAGCGCAAAGCAAATTAATTATTGAGGCATTTTTCGGACTTGGCCCAACACTCAATATATATTCGCCTTCATTGCAAATAAGCTGTCTGGCTATGCGGCTTTTGATGGAATGTGAAAGGAAGAGAATAGGGGAGAAGAGAAGAACAAAAGAACCGAAACGAGAAGAGAGGGAGACGAAGAGAAGAAAATACAAGAAGAAAAAAAGAGGACAAGAAAACGAAAAGAAAGGAAAAGAAATGAAATGAAATGAAGAGAGAAGATAGAGGAAAAATAGAAAAGAAGTGAAGAGCCAAGAAAAGAAACCAAGTGAGAAGAAAGAAAGAAGAAAATAAAATAAAAGAAAGGAAAAGAAAATCGAAAAAGAAAAGAAATTAAGTGAAAAGAAACGACACGAAACGAGAATAAAAGAAAGGAAAAGAAAAGAAAATCGAAGAAAGTAATGGAAATGAAATGAATAGAAACGAAACAAGAAGAGAGAAAGAAGAAAAGAAAATAAAGGAAAAGAAAATAGAAGAAAAAAAGAAATGAAATGGAAAAGAAACGAAATGAAACGAAAATAAAATGGAGAAAGAAGAAGAAACGAATAGAGTAATACAAATAAGAGAAAAGTAAAGAAACGAGAAGAGAACAAGAAAAAGTAAAGCAAAGAAAGCAAAAGAAAAGAAAAGAGCAGAAAAGAAAAGAATAGAGAAGAGGAAAGAGCAAGAAAAAACAAAGAAAAGAAAATAGGCAAGAGAGAGAAATAAATTAAATAAAATTAAAGAATATAAAAACAAATAAAATAAAAAATAATTTAAAATAGAAGAGAAGAGAAGAGAAGAGAATTCTCCTCTCTTCTTCTTCAGTTTTTAATTGCGTGCTTTTAATGACAGCGCTCCAATTAAATTGGCGCAGATTGTCAAAACAGCGGCCAATGAAATGAGATCCAAAGTGAGCTCCATCAGCTACAGCAACAACAACAACAACAACAACAACAATAAGAACAACAACTGCTTCGAGTCTGACTCCGGCCACAGTTGAAAGCTTCAATTTACCACCCATTGTGCCTTATGGCAACAGTCAAGAGACACGAAGCAAGAGGCGGGGCAGGACGGAGCATGTTGCCTGACGCCTGACGCCTGACGCAGGAGGCAACATGCAGCTGGAGGCAACTCGTTGCCGCATTCAAAACTGATCCCCAAAACAGACGGCCAAACATTTTTTTAATATGCAAAAGACGCACGCAGCGATCCGCGCCACCTGTTCCACTGGAGGCGCAGTCTGGCAACCGAGGAGGGGGCAGGAGCAGAGGCAGGAGCCCAAGCAATATGAATATGAATGCGGCTCTGGGTTTTTGGTGGGGACGCGTGGGATAAGCAAATTTCTTGATTTACGTTTTGTTGTGGCCAGCTGACATGCGGACTGCGAGTGAGTGGCCGCAGGCGATCTGCTGCACCGACTTGGTTTGGATTGGCAGACGGGGGAGATGCAACTGCAAGCGGGGAGGTCGACTCGATTTACAGTTTTACAGTTAGCTTACAAATCGCTGGAATTAATTGTGCGCGTGGCGCTGATAAGCAGCTGCCCGTTCCGTTCCATTCCGACTGCAACATTCAATTAAGTCGTCTTCGCTTGCTCCTGGCCTGCGGCAACAAATTGAGCTCTGTCTGAGTATGTGTGTGTGTTCCCTCCATTTGTACCCAGCCAGGTAACTGTGCCACATGTGCGTGCGTGTCAGCGCCCCAAGACAAGAAGGTGCGAACTTTACATTCAACGGCAGCCGAAAATGCCAAAATGCCAATCAGACGCATCGAGATACCCTAACTCGAGCTGGCAGCTGTAGCAACTGCAGCAGCAGCAAGTGTCGAACGAGGGGCACTGCAGCGCCATCTATATGTCAAGTGAATGTGGTTTAAGTGCATTCTGCAATAAGATATGCTAATTTGTATGTAATGTATTAAATAGTTCAATGATTTAATATTTTTTTTATTTTTTTTTTTTTTTATATACGGTATTTGTGTTTCTTAAATTATTATAGATACATTAAATTCTGCATAATAGAGCCTTCTTTAAACTAACCTGATCTTAAATGTGATATTCAAGAAACCGAAGAAATATCCCAGAAGAAGTGTTCAAGACTGAACAACGAATTTTCGATCATTCCTAACGCCAAAGAGATCAAACGAAACTGTCATAACAAGAAGCAGAGTTTGAATGTTATATAAGACTATTATCCAAAAGGCGTTCCCCTTCAAAGCGACAATCAGTTCAGCATAGATCAGCTATAGCTCTTACATCTGAGTTCAGCATAGATCACCAATATCACTCATACATCTGAACTCTTAGTAAGATATGATCTAGCAACAGTAGCGAAGAGCTCGCCATCCGAGAGCCCCATAGATCTCCAGATAAGAATATTAACATACGACTTTCGAAAGCACTTGCAAATACAAATTGAAATTGACAAATCGTAGATAGTTTCAGCTGGCTTTATGCTATATTTGAATGCAGCGAATTAAGCGTTAATCTAACTTTTAAAGTCCTTCGATTGCAGCTTGTTTATGGCGCATTTCTGTCAGTTCGAATCGCTGAACAAAATGCAAAATACGCAGACCCGAATAGCTGTTGCATGTAAATTAACTAGATTAAGCGACTGCCTGACTGCCTGACTGACTGACTGAGTGAATGACTGCCCGCTGGTTTTCTTAAGCCAGCTCTGAAGCTAATGACAACATAATTACTTTGCAAATCGGTGCATGAAATGCGGTCCGGAATCGTTTTAATTGCGGCCAAAGTCAGAGCCGAACGGGCAGCATTCAACATGCGGCATTCAGCAAATGTTGCCAACTGTGAATGTTGCCGCCCACGCGTCTTAAAGCGTGCGTATAGCAACAACAACAACAAACACAACAACAACAGCAGCAACAACAACAATGACAACAGCAACAACAACGACGACAACAACTGGCAACAAGAACGCGGCCCAGTTAACAGTAATTGCTGGCGCGTCGTGTTTTCGGACCACCAATGGATTGATTAACTACGTGTTCGATATTTCTCTGGCTCCCCTCGCAGCGCCTGTGCGTCCGTATGTCACTCGCTATTGATGATGTGGACCGGGCAGCTTTTGAGGCTCGCGTCCAAATCAAATTTACTATAATGACCACTCAAATGGACAGCGTAATGGGCCATGCAGCGCCACAAAGAGAAAGGCGAACGATGAACGGCGAACGGCGAACGGCGAACGGCAAACGGCGAATGGACGGCGAACGGAAGGCAATGTGCATGTGAGTCGGCAGTTGGCAGTGTGGAGATGCCACCAAGTGGGCGATGCCCAGTCCCAGTCCCAGTCCCACTCGCAGTCCCACTTCCAGCCACAGTCCCAGTCCCAGTCCCAGTCCCAGCAGTCATCCAGTCCAAACTAATGGCATGCCCGAGCGCCGCTGCTCATCCTGTTCCTGTTACCCAACTGAGACTGTGGGCAGCAGCTACAGCTACATCAGCAGCATCTACAGCATCTGCTGCAGCTGCTGGTGCTGGTGCTGGTGCTGGTGCTGTCGGGAGTGTCAGTGCGAACAGCTGATATGGCACCCCAGGTCAGGCAGCTCATTAGAAGCGGACACAAATCGCGAATGCCAATCAAAGTCCTGAACGTACCACTTGCTCAGCGCAACTGTTTCGAGTCCCGCATCCTATTTAGCACAACTTGACAAAGCAAAGTACTTGAGCTCTCCAAGTGTCGATCTATGCAATAGATGAAGATCAATTGTGCCCCAGCTGCAGCTGCCTAGAGCAAACCAATTTAAGCCCTTTAAGCTATTGACGACTTATCGGAAGTTGTCGACAGTTGCATATTGGCTAAGGAGTTTGAACTTTCGATCTGCAAAATTATAAAATAAATAAATAATCAATTGTAAATCAGCTTTATCAGAGTATGACAACTAAACCTATTCGAATAACGAATCCATGAAACGAATCAATGAATATATCGATTAATTTTCAACGATACAGATACAGATACAGATACAGATACAGATACAGATACAGATACAGATACAGATACAGATACAGATACAGATACAGATACAGATACAGATACAGATACAGATACAGATACAGATACAGATACAGATACAGATACAGATACAGATACAAATACAATAATGTGACTGAGATTCAATGGGATTTTAAATAGAAATAAATCTCATTCCTGCGTAAGTCAAGACTCTGTCTTTTATATAGCACATGATTGAATAGGGCTCAAGCCGAAGTACGGCATTTGAAGATTGTAATGTGGAAATTAAGTGACAGCTGTCCGGCAGTTGGGGCACTTCAATCAATAAGCTCTGGCCAGGTTAGGCAATGGGGCGAGGAAGCGGGGCAAATGCAGATTTATAGCGATTAGATTAGTTATGCTCACCTGACCAGAAACCCACTACGGCGACGGCGACAGCGACGTCGGCGTTTGCTGCTGGCGGCAGCTTGAAAAGGAAAAGGAAAGTGGGCGGCTGGGCGGCATGTGTGTGTGTGTGTGTGTGTGTGTGTGAGTGTTTGGGGGGCATGCGCAAGTGCACAGCATAATTGTGGCTCGGCTGGGCTTGCCTGCTTAGAGGGCGGCTTGGCGTGTGGGGGCGTGGCAGCGACTATTTTGCATAGAGACATACGTGGCGTAGTCGAGCGGGCCTTTTGTGCGCGTTTCGCATAATTACGCGCAGACTCAATTCTAAACTTAATTAAGATTATTACGGTTTTGTCTTAAAGGGTGAATCCAGCTTAAAGGGGCTAGTCAGCGAGGAGTACGGGGCGTGGCGTGTGTGTGAAGCTGCGCAAAAATGCGTTCAGGCGGCCGTAACTAATAATCTCGGGCATGCAAAGCAGCCAAAGAAGTTCAGAAACAAAAGCAAAAGCTCAACCTGAAGAGCTGAGAAGCTGCCCGCAGCGTTCGTCTCTGCCGTTGGCTATCGGTCAGACCGAGTTCTGGTTCTGGGTTCTGGTTCTGGGCTCTAGGCTCTGAGCTCTTGGTTCTGGGCATCGGCTGCAGTTAACCTGACAATCAGCACGCAATTGCGAAATGTTTTGCCTAATAGAATTTCTCGTGTGCGCGTCTCGCATGCAAATTAAAAGCAACAAACAAAAAACAACAAAAAAAACTGAAAAACTTTATAAGAAAATTGTGAATTATAAATGTACAACAGCGAAAAACAAGAACAAGAAGAAGAATGTTGAGAAGGAGCGAAGGCGTCTCGCCACGACTGCTGAATACTCGCTCGGGTTTCACGGGGAAATTGATTTAGAAAGCGAGAGAGAGAGAGAGAGAGAGAGAGAGAGAGAGAGAGCGAGAAAAACAGTATTTTCGAGTATTCCAGTATTTATTTTTAGTATTTATTTTATACACTCCCAATCTTGCTCAACAAACTGTGTGAAGCGACGACAATAAGCTGAGCTGAATAGTTTTGCCAGCACTCGGAGGCGGAAAAGCTTTTTTTTTTAATATAATTTAATATTAGTAAATAAAATAAATTTTGTTACAATAAAACAATATATCAGCCATAACGAGAAAAAGTTTCTAGTGCAAAAAGAAAGAATATTGTTCTGTTTTTTAAGTTAATTTAGAAAAAAGATGAATGTTGCGGCTCTAGATTGCTCAAACATTAAAAGAAACTTTCTTTTCGACAAATAATATTTCATATGTCCTTCCTTATAATTATTGCTTCATTTTTAAATGTTTTTCAACCACTAAACGAAATTGTTGACCCGGATGATTAAATTGTTGTTGACTCAAATCTCTGGCCCAAGTCCGTGCCTCAATACTCTGACTCCAAAGCCAATATACTCTTCTTAGCACCGCCTGAACGAGCATTGAAATGAATGCTCGTATTTGCTTGGCCTGCTCAGGTGTTTTGCCTCGACTGTTGCTGTTACTGTTGCTGCTGCTGCTGCTGCTGCTGCTGCTGCTGCTGCTGCTGCTACGTGGTGTGCAGTCAGGCTGACAGCGACAGCAGTTGCACTCTTTAATAGAAATAATTACAGCTGCTCGAGCGCTAGCCGCATGAAATGTTGCACGGCAACATGTGCGCAACACGCTGTTTATCACACGCATTTAAATGCTGCCACCAAGCCCCCCGCCCCCTCTCAGATCGACCCGCTCGATCAGCCACCCCTCGATCAGCCGCCCCGTCGATCATGCACCACTGCGATCTCTTTGCAACATTTGCCTTTTATGAGCGCAACATGTTCGCACATCGTAATTTCGCTGCGACCGGGCAACATGTCCCATAAATTTGATGGCCAATTATTGAAATTGCATTAGATGTGCGTAATTGCGGCAAGTGTGCTGCCCATGCCGCATGCCACATGTTGCACACGTACACACAGCCCATGTTCAATTAACACTTATGTTGCCGCACCACCAACCACCAATACCAATTGCTGCTCCACCACCGGCCTCCCATATTCGATCACAAATTTACAGCCTGCTAATTGTATGCATCTTGCCAGCAAATCGCTTTCTTCGCTCTTCTTTCTATGTCCAACTCGGGCCCATTGTCGTTAATCAAACTTACACTCACACACTCTCCCTCTCTCTCACACACTCTCTCTCTCTCTCTCAACCCAGATTTGTTCGCAATTTGCAAATAGTTGAGCCGAGTTGCTGGCAAGCCTAAGCTAGCCTTATTCAAGTCTAATTTATATTCCACTTTTCCTGTTGCCATCATAGACAGACATATATACATATATATATATATATATATATATATATATATATATATATATATATATATATATATATATATATATGTATATATATCATTTATGTATATAGATCAACACTTTTCACTTTGTGTCCCTAGGCTTAGGCGGACGCAGCTGCTCGACTCATACATTTTAACATGCTGTCAACATCTGGCTGTCAGTTAAAGTACCTGCTAGACTCGGATTGACATGAAAATGGCAACAGCCCAGCTGCCTGTACATAAAAGCTGCTCAATATGAAGAAGATTTTCTATATGCTTGGGAAATAATTAATTCTGTTTCATTTACAAATAATGTGAGCCATAAAAATCATAAGAATTAATATAAAATTTGAGATCTTTAAATATTTCTAGATAATGAAATGCAAACAGACAAACTGAACAGAGGAAGAGTGAGAGTGAAAGAGAGGGGGAGAGAGAGAGAGGCAGACAGAGATCGAAAGAGAAAGAGCTAGATAGAGAGTGAGCTAGAGAGAGAGAGAGTGAGAGAGCGAGAGTGCTAGAGAGAGATAGATAGCGAGAGAGAGAGAGACAGATAGAGATCGATAGAGATCGATAGAGATTGATAGATATTGATAGAGACAGTACTGCGATCTTTATAATCTAGAAGGAACTTGAGAATTATTTTATTCTAGCAGAAGTATTTCTATCTATGTATTTACTAATTACAGCTTACTACTAAGGGGTTCTTTTTTTTTTTTGGAGGCTAACAACTTTGAGTCTTAAGCCCTGAACACATTTAAAATGGGATTTTGGGGCATAATGATTCTATGAGAATTTATGTAAAATGTATAAGGAGGTCAAACTCTATAAAATATATATACATATATATATATTCTAGTATACTCTTACTTGGTTTAGTTTTAGATTTCCATTTCACTATGGATACAGATACAAAAAATCCCATGCAAGTTCTCTAGTCTATGAATTATTACAAATTTATCTCATGCAAGGCAAATCAAAATTCTTCGACTCTGTTTCAATATCTAAAGATTAATAGAAAAAACAAAATCTAGACAACTTAACTTCTGCAATGCCACGCAGTCAATCAGCTCTCATTTAGTGTTCTCTGCAGGGTATTTGCTAGTCGAATATTGTTTGGTATTAAACTGCCAACTGCCAACTGCCATCTGACAGCAGCGAGCATCGTTTGGCTAGTTTATTCATTAGGTTCTGCGGAAAAACGTGTTTAATTTGTGACAAAACGAAACGAAACGAAACGAAACGAAATCTTTGACCCCAACTACAGTCTGTGCCTCATATCAGTGGCATCTCGCACATCTCTCGCACAGTCGCGCTGCTGATGGAGGCATCCAGTGCAGTGCAGTGCAGTGCAGTTGCTGTGCAGTTAGAGTTCAGCTCAGCTGGTGCGTAAATGTTGCGTTGTCAAATTAATACGAACAGGCAACAGATTGGGAACCCGTTTGCCATTTTGGCAGCCTGTGCTCAGCCTGGCTGCAGGCAGCGCCTGAGCCCAAATAGCCAAAGCCAAAACCAAAGGCCCAATGCCCGACCCCGGCGACGACCTGTTGCCAGCTTGGCGCAGATGTCACGACGCGCATTGTCAAACAAGCAGCAAAAGCAACAGCAACAGCAACAGCAACTGCAACAGCAACAGCAACAACAAAGTTGGCAACATTTTTGCCTGGCAGCAGCCAAATTGTAACATAAATAGACTGCAAGTTAGTTAGCCAAAGGCTACAAATGCTCATGCGCAGCCCCAACAACAACAGCAGCAACAACAACAACAACAACAACAACAACAACAGCAGCAGCAGCAGCAGCAATGTTGCTGTTGCTGTTGTCGTCGTCGTCGTCGTCGTCGTCTCGTGGCGACCATGAAAAACGTGACATTTTTATGTTGCAAACTTTAAATCTTTCATATCAGAAAATGAAATGTTGCAATGCAATTGACTGCAACAACAGCGACAACAACAGCAACAACAGCAACAACAACAACAACAACAGCAGCAGCAGCTGAGCTTACTTTTTGTTGCGCGTGCGCTGCGCTGTTGTTGTTGACATTTTGCTGCTGTTACCACAACAACAACAACAACAACAACAACAATCCATACACATGTGCGCCTCGCATTTGCCAATTCCTTGCTGCTGTTGTTGTTGTTGCTGCTTCTTCTCATTGAATCCATTTTTTTGGCCATGCGCATGAGCCTACGACAGCAGCATTTAGCATAGCTAAGCCTAATCCCATTCCACTTCGAATAAGTCAAATGTGGACTAACCACTCTTAGCTCTCTAACTATGATGGAGTGGCGTATATATGGAAGCATTTTCGTCTAGTTGCATATTATTATATCTTATTATTGCTTAGTTTGCGTAATGCAATCTTGTATTAGCTAACTCTTTAAAGACAATGTAAAGAACTATGTGCCATGTCCTATTGAAATCCATAGGGAAATAGCTAAGTAAGAGACTAAAGAAGAAAGCTGCTCTGGTCTTATAACTATACAATTGTAATATACGATATACGATGTATTATATAGAATACATTAAATATGATATACCAAACACGATATACGATACACGTTATATGATTGTAAATAATTGAAAAATAAATAAATATAATATTCAAAATGTAATATATTATATACAATATATAATTTAATCATATATCATTTACTTTATTTTTGATGAACGATATATGACATACAAAATTATATGCAATATTCGACTTTCATATGTACGACATATACGATACGATACGGATCATATACGATAAACGTTTAACGATATGCGATGCATGCTATACGATATACTATACTAATACTCGATAGTCGATACACAATGCGCGATAAGCGCTTTAAGGGAAACGAATGAGAAATTTTGTATGTTTATAGTGTCTTCCGGATATAACGACGGTCATTTGAGCGTCGTCATAAGCGAGTTCTACTATACGTGACACAAATGTTCTCGTGTGAAACTTTTTAACTCGAGTCGCCAATTCCCTTTTCTATTGGAAATATGAAATATTGTTTATTCTTGTCATTGTAAAATAAAAAAGAATAAAAAAACTTTTGCATAAATATATATAAGTATTTTAATAGAGAATAAAAAATATTGAAAGAATCAAATGCAGGCAAAAAGTAAGGTAAAAGAAATCGAAATACAAAACAATAATAAAAGATACATTTCTTAAGGCAAAATTAGAATCGAACTTTCATTTGAAAATTAGATTATTAAAGCTACAAATTATTTAGGATGTTTTAGCTTTGGGTAAAATCTAGGGTCTGAGCAGGAGGCGGCTAGCAGCAGTGGCTGTTAATGCCGCAGCTTTCTCTGAATTGATTAGCAATTCAAAATGCGACAAGTTTTTCAGTTTCTTTTTTTTTTTTAGCTTTTCTGTTTCAATGCAAACATTTTCCTGCTGCTCCTCCTGCCACTTCTCCTGCTGTTGCTGTTGATGCGGGTGTGGCTTCTAATTTATGCGCGCGTTTTTGTTTATTGCGGTGCACGGAGCGGCACAGGTCTCTTCCCCATTGAGTAAATGCCTGAATATTCGAGCTCCTCTCTCTCTCCCTCTCCCGCTCTCTCTCTCTCTCTCTCTCTCTCTCTCTCTCTCTCTCTCTCTCTCTTTCTCTCTGCCTCTCACCCATTTTGGCCCCCTTAACTGGGGCCTGGCATTCGCGAGCGGTCAGCAGCTGCAGAAGGCGACGCTGTTCGATTTTGGTTGGCTGCTGGCCATCGATGCAGCACACACATACACCCATTACACACCCATCACACAGCCATCATACACATGTACATATACGCATGCAGATGCGCGTCTCCGGCTGCCCACATATGTATGCTATGCTTTCTTTCGCTCTCAATTTCCCTCTCCTCCCACACATAGCGACAGCAGCAAAAAGGAAAAGAAATTGGTAAAGGGAAATTCTTTTTAATTACTCATCGTTGTTTTCTCTTTTTTGGTGTCTTTTTTATCTCTTCCCTGTGTGTGTGAGTGCAGAAAAATTCGATTTTGTTTAGGCAGCGAACTGCGCTTCAGCGCGCAGGACGAGCGCAAGGACCAACGGCAGGAGCTGCTCCTCTGCAGTGGCAATAATTCGATTAGTGTCCGTGTCTATTTTCAGGCTCGTCGTGTAGGCGTTCCAGCCAGTCGCCACTTGCCAGTTGCCCACCATCAGCAGCAACAATAGCAACAACAGCAACAACAGCAGCAACAGCAGCAACAGCAGCATCAGCAGCAACAGCACCAAGCCCCAATCCAGGACAAGGGCTACACTGGCACGCCCCTTGCACTTTTGTGTGCTGCGCCCACAGCTTCTGTTTTTTGCTTGTTGCTGTTGTTTGTTTTGTTGCTGTTGCTGTTGCTGTTGTTGCATGCTGCGCTGAGCTGCGGGTCGGGCAGCAGGACATCAACCGCGCCTGGACATTGGTCATCATTCATCAAAGCGAAATGTTGATTTAGTGCGCTGCGGCTCTGCGAGCTTTAGCTGAGTGGGTGACTGGGCAAACTGGGCGACTGAGTGGTTGGGTGTTTAGCTGGTGCTTGCTGCTGCCTGCATTTTTGGTGGCTGAGCCTCGTGGCGCCATTTTATGTTGCGCTGCCGTTATTTACCCCATGCTCGCCCTGCCTCCGTTGTCGCCTCTCTGACTCTCTATTTCTCTCTCCTCTGGGCTTTCTTATCGTCTTCCTTTTTAGCCAGCTCTGCTCTCCTCCTCCTCCGCTTCTGCTCGTGTGTGATGAATTGATGCTGTTTATTCGACTGCAAACATAACCAGCAGCAGCAGCAGCAGCAGCAGCAGCAGGAGGAGCAGGAGCAGCAGCAGCAACAGCAGCAGGAGCAACGGCAGCCATTGGGATCTGGATCTTTTGCTGGCTTTTCTTTTCTTCTTCTTTTCTGCATTTTTTTCCCCCATCTTTTTGCCATTTTTTTCAGTTTCTGTTATGTCGCTGTTGCTCTTCTTGTTCCTGTTGTGCTTTTTGATTAGCAAAAGGAAGCATACATAGAAAAAAAGAGGAAAATTAAAAAATTTCCATTCAAGTGTGTGTGTGTGTGTGTATGCAGTTGAACAAGAACATGTAAATTTAGCCATAAACTGAGTAGAGCAACGACTTTAGAAATGTCCTGGGCTACTCTAAAGTATTACTTATCCATCTATCGATATACCATTTATCGATAACATATTCTTATTATATATAGTAATCAAATACAATATAAGTTTCATATATGACAAAGTATTCTTCTGCCATAGTCACATGTTCTATGAATAGTTTAGTTCATCAAGCTCATCTCACACATTATAGGGTATAAGAATTGCATGATTTTTTGCACTTTGTATATGCCAGTTATACATATGCACATGTACTTCTTTCTGTGCATGTGTGTGTGTGTTTTTGTGTGTGGGTGCTCGGACCAATCAAATAGCCGCGGCTCGCACAATCGGGGCGTTGCATATGGGTGTCTATAGTCCATAGTCCGTATATGCTACATTTTAAGTAACGCATGAATATGCATCACATAAATATCTGTACTATATGTACTATATAGTCACACATAGTATATACATATATATGTGTGTGCACATACAATATGGATTGAAGTCCAACTCTGACGTGAGCAGACTCTTTCACATGTCGCTAATGATTGACTATATCCGGAATGCTGCTCAATGTCTTTGCCTTTGACAGTGCTTTGAGCTGACAATATTTTTAATTAATATTTCCCAAATTATTACGTTGCTTGATCCTCAGAGCTTGTTATTTACAAATGATTAGATTGTCTCTTAATTGTGAGTGGATTCATTATCTAAATTAGAGGAAGAGTGAGAGAGTGGGTGAGAGAGAGGGTGGGTGAGTGAGAGAGGGGTGAAAGAGAGAGACTGAGGGATTGTGAGATTAAACCTTTCAATATATATATATATATATATGTATATATATATATATTTAACATAACTACATGTTAACAGCGTTTCGCATGTTTCAGCTCAAGAATGAATCAAGAGCTCAGTATACATATGCACATACATATATGCATAACTACACACACATACACATACAGTATATATACATATATATGTATATATCTGCATATTATTTGCTTGTAAGTGCCCAGCGCTTGGTTCACTTGTTGTCTGTTGTCTGCTGTCTGCTGTGACTATTTGGAGTGGTTTATCTTGGCTGGGCTGGCCCGAACCAGATTCTTTATAGATGGAACACAATTCAATTTCGTTGCGGGCGCCATAAACTTGAGTTGACCGAAAAGCCAGCAATGCGAATGACATTCGCTGCACTATTTTCTATACCGCTCGGCTCTCAGTTGTTGTTGTTGTTGTTGTTGTTGTTGTTATGCATTCCACTGCAATGGCAATGGCAATGGCAATGGCCAAAACAGATTCTGTGCAGATTCCCTGGCCGAGACAAAAAACGCAGGCGGGTGGGCGCCGTTGGCCTCAGCGCGATGAACGTAAAGCATAATAAAAAGTCGTGCCTTACGTGCAGCAGCAAAAAGCCTACGCCTGCCCCTCGCCCAGACAACCTGCGCCAATCCCCCGCCAACTCCAGCTGCAATTCCCCCTCCCGAGCAATCCCTGCCAACGCCCTCGCCTCTGCACCATGCTCCATGCTCCATCTATGCTGAGCCAATCTCTGTGGCCTCTTCTTGCTGTTGTTGTCTGTCTTTTCTTTTCTTTTCTTTTCAGTTTGCCTGCTTTTTTTTCTCTTTTTTGGGCCCGATAGAGTGGAAAACATTTTTGTGGCCGTGGCCAGCGCCGTTTGCCTATTTTATGAGCGTCTTAAGGGCACGCACGATTTTTGCGTTGCGCGTTTTAGTTTGCGGCCTGTGCGTTATGTGGCACTGATTACCGTTGCAGTTGTTGTTATTGCAGTCGCTGTACCACCAGCAGCAGCAGCTGTTGTTGTTGTTGTTGCCGCACTAACTGACAGAGGTCAGCGCTGGCTATGACCATTTTTCCAGGCCATGGCGGCGCCCAATGGCTGCGCTAAAATTGAATTTAATTTATTTAAGCGGCTGCCACAGCGCTGCAAAGCACAAAGCATCATTATGACCAACATCATAATCAACAGACATCATCATCATCAGCATCATCATCATCATCATCATCATCGACAGCAGCAGTCAACATTGCGTTGTTTTTGAGGCCAAAAGAAGTTCTATATTCGACGATATTTGGGAAACAAATTTTCATCGCATTCTATTGAGATTTCAAAAAATAATAAATATTTTAATTATGATTAATAAATAAATTAAAAATGAGAAATTTCCATTTCAACATAGTTATATTAAAGACAATTAATTAATTAATTTAATAATAATTGAGATTTAATTTTAAAAAAATATATGTATATATATTATATATTTTTTTACATTAATTCCAATTTAAAGAAAGAAATTCAACTTTAACTTAATGAAAACTATTTTATATATTTTTTATATTATATTTTTATGTATTTTTTAGTTCAAATGAGCCTAATTAAAAAATTAGCTTAATATTTTTTTTTTTTTAATGAAAACCTTGAGAATAATTGTGAGGAGTCCAATAATTAATAAGCATTGGCCGCAATTACAATTCGATTAAAGATAAGTAGCGCTTGAGTTGGAGTTGGATTACGAGTTGGAGTTGGAGTTCAAGTTGGAGTTCACAGCGAGCAGGAGATTACGAAGTGCTCAACACTTAACTTGAGACAGTTGCAGTTCATTAAATTGATTTGAAATTATCAGAAATTGTTGCCAATGGCAGCGCGCGTAGCTAAATCAACAGAAGCCGCTGTGAGTGTATGCTAGAGCGGCAATCGAATGACGGCGGCGGCAGGGGCAGAGCCCAAAGCATATGCCAACGGCAGTGGGCCGTGTGCTGGAGCAGAAGTGGCTGACGGAGCAGCAGCAGGAGTTGTACAACAAATGTGAATTTAGTTGCCTCCAAAAACTGCAACTGCATGCAGCACACGAATGTGGCGAGTACAGCTCAGAGTCGGAGAGCGCCAATGGGGAGCTGTGCTGTGGGAGCAGGAGGCGGGCAAAGGCGGCAGAGGGGAGTTATGGCTATATGGAGGGGCATTGGAATGATCTGGGCATGGGGACAGTCATTTTGTTGCCGTTGGCTGTTGCTGCTCTTGTTGTTGTTGTTGTTGTTGTTGTTGGTAGTTGCTGTTTCTGTTGCCTGGCATTGTTGGTCCTTGGAGCATTCTTGTAATCCTGTCAGAGCGCAAATGCATGCATGTGTGTGTGTGTGTGTGTGTGTGTGTGTGTGTGCCGCGTAGCAGCTAGTCCTTGCATTTTATTTTCGTTTATCATTTATTTACTACTCAATTTTTCTAGTACTTTAGTCGCGCGGCTCCCTCTTTGGGGGCCCAGTTGATTTCGTATGCCAAGTAACGGCAGCTCAGCTCAGCTCAGCGCAGCGCAGCGCAGTTGTTGCTGTTGCTGTTGGTGTTGCAGCTGGTGCTGCAATGGCTATAGCTGCTGCTTTCTCTCACGCGACTTTATCCTTCAAATGTCCTTGCGTGCGTTACAATGCCGCCCGCACACTGCCGACCATTTTACGTGCAACGTTGCCGAGGCAGCTGTGGATTTTAATGGCTGCAGCGTCGCACGTCTAGAGTCCCAGCAGCGAGCAGGCAAGAGCCAAGCACACACACAACGAGAACGAGAGAGAGAGAGAGAGAGGGAGAGTAGCCCTCATGCTCCTTGCAACATGCATTCGTGATGGCGCTGCCTCCTGCCTGCTTGCCTGCCTGCCTGCCTTGTCGCCATTTTAATTTCGCCTGCTGCACAACGTCGAATTTTCTAATCTTGTGCGGACTACGGCTCCCCAGTTGCCGACTTGCCATTGCCATTCAGCCCCACCCAACTGCCGCCCAGTTGCATGCCCCTTATACTAGCTGCTCCTGCTGCTGCTGCTGCTGCTGCTGTTGCTGTTGCTGCTTCTGGTTGTTGTTAATGTTGGCCGCAGCTTTTCGGCGCCGGGCAACAGCGTCCAGAGGTCGTTTAGAGGACTTTTTGCCGCAGGCCTCTGTGCGTTTCGGTCACCAACAATTTCCTATCTACCCAGCTCAGTATCGCACACCCACAGCGCCAAGGCGCTGTGCCCTGTGTCCGCCTGGCCGCCTGGCCGCCAAGATGGATGACGTGTCAGCTGGAATTGATGATGCCGAGCAAATGGCGGCCAACAAAATGGCGACTGCAACGGCGCCAGCCCACACGGCGTATGAGTGACGCGAACGTGTACAATGCGCAACGTGCCACATGCAACGCTCTTGCCTCGCCACACAGCCCGCTCCGCCCATCAGCCCAGCAGCCCATCTATGCGGCTACAAAAAACACAAAAGCCACAGCTACCAAAAGTGCAAAACTTCGCTCAGCTCAGCTCGATTACTCGCACCAAATTTCTCTGGAAAATGAGGAACACGCGAGAAGGCTCAATATCGTCTCTGTTAAAAGTTATGCGAGTTTAAATGCAGCACAATTTACTTGTGCGTGTATTAATAATAAAAGAGAAATAATAATGAAAGAGAAATAATAGTAATGGAACAAGAGCAATAAGAGAAATAATATTGTGGGTGAAAATCTTCAATTTTTGAATCTAATTTGATAGAAATACAATTGATTAACATGGCAAAGCCTCTTATTCAGAGCGAGACCGAGAACGAGAGCGAGAACGAGTTTGACTGACCTCTATTCGGTTGATCTCTTGAAGGGAGCATAAAGCTTCAAATGGTTTACAGTTATTTGCGAGCTATGATTATTACCTATATTTCATATTTGTAAGATCTGGCTTTTATGGCTTTTATAGAAAGAAAGAGAGAGAGAGAGAATGTACAGAGAAAGAGAGAAACACGGAAAAGTAAAAATAAAATGGGCGAAAGCCAAACCAAAGATAGAGATAGATAGACAAATATATAAATAGAGATATATGAGTAATAAATAGAGAAATATAGTGCCTATGTCTGATAACATCAAATAGTAATCAATATTTTCTATATATTCCACATCAGCAAGATCTATATATTGAATGCATTTTCTCTACTCCCATTACCCATCATAACTTCCTTAAGTATTAAAAAAGACTTTTTCAATTTCACATCATATCTCTTCAATATTATTCTATGGTTATTTTATTTACTTAAATTTTTTAATACACATTTACTTATTTGTATGCCATTTTTATGATCTTTATTGTTTGTTCCATGATTTAGCATAGATTATCTGCTGTATTGTTGCCGTGATAGCCGCAACTGTGTGACAGAGCCATAATGCCCTTCACCCAAATGCCAGCAACAACAACAGCGACGACAACAGCAACAAGAGTGAAGAGTAACCGTGCTTAGAGACATCTCGAATGCACTTACCGCCAGAATCCAATCACAAATTGCGAAAGTTGCGACGTTCAAGTCAATGCTGTCCGTTGTCGTCGTCGTCGTTGTTGCTGTTGCTGTTGGTGGTGGTGGTGGTGTTTATGTTGCTGTTGCTGTTGTTGCTGTTGTTGCTGTTGTCGTGGTCATGGCAGCGATAACATGCCGCAAGATTTGTTGTGCTTTGACCAGTGCTGGTAACGTCTTGCGTCTGGGCGACTTAGCCGGGGACTTGCTCTCGAATGCCCGCTGCAGTTGTTGTTCTTTTCATTGTGGTTGTTACTATGGTTGCTGTTGTCGTTGTTGTCGTTCCCGTTGTTGGCTGTATACTCAACATGGTGCCATTCTGTTGGAAGCCCCAGGTCCGCTCAAGTCTTCAATTCGAACTCCAATTGCAACGAGGACGTCGCAACGACGACGCGCGGCTCATGTTGTGCGCGCGTTTCACTCAGCTGGTGAGATTTGTGCCACAAGACAAGTGCGACATGATGTTATGTGTCAACAGCTTAATTCGCAGCGCGAGTCGCCAGTTCGTTGCTGGAGATGAGCTGCAATCGCCTTTGCATGCACTTTGAGCATGTGCTCGCTCGTTGCCCGTTGCCTGTTGCCTGTTGCTGTTGCAACCTTGATTTCAATCTAAGCCAAACCAAATGCAACACTCACAACAACAACAACAACAACAACAACTGCAATCGAACAAACGCACTCTGCACACAGCCACTTTGGGCACTTTGGCCATTCAATTATTTATTATTTTGACTGCAGGCAACTGCGACGACCACGGCCCCTCCGCCACCCCTCTCTGCGATTCTCACCGCAAGCAAGCACGCCACAGCGCGTCCCACTGTTGACCTGATCTGTTATTGCAGCAATTGGCAGCTGAAAGGTTTTTATTGTTCTTGACATTGACCAAAATAACATTTTCTTCTTTTGCCATAGACTTTTCTAAGGCAATTAACTGAGGAAGAAGCAGCAGCAAGGGATGAATGTATTGAACTGAAATATTTAATTTCTTGCACTAAATAATAAATAATTTAAGAAAGCTAAAATTCTTGCTTTTTATTCATTTTCTTTCCTGAACTTTGAATCCAGATCCAGATTTGTTAATACTAAAATTTATTAGTAATGTTAAGAATAGACCAACTCTATCTGATATCAATATTTAAACTAAAAAAAGCAAAGACTCTATTCAACTCTTAGTAACACAAAGATATTCTTATGTTCATAATTCTTCTTTCAGCAAGAGTCCGTCTTTCTACTTTTCTGGCTGAATCTGGACAAGTCTCTGATGTTTCTAGTGTCAAATATATGTAGCTCAAATCACAAATTCTTAACCTAAAACAGTAATTGCAATCAATTTTAATTTAATTACTATATACTTATTTTAGTTTTAAATATTATCGAATCTATATATTTCTGCTGCTAATCTTTAGCTACTTCGATCAGCTCACACAACTCGAATGTGAATCAAATTCAATAATGTCTTTAAGGCATATATATGTACATATAAATACATATTACAGCTAACTGTTAACATATATATATGTATGTATACATATGTATACATGTTCAGCTACTTTTCGTTTCGTAAGACTCGAATCAACATTCAGCGAATTGAGCCTAATTAGTTGAATGGTTTTTTCCCACGCCCACGCACAAGACGCGGCGTCGCACTTGTCTGGCCGTGGCCGAGGCCTGGCACTGATCAGAAATGATCTATGGGCCGTGGCAGCGAGCATCATGCAGCGCTGTGGCACCAAATTTGGCAGTGCCACAGCTGCAGTTGCATGCGCCGTCAAACGTCGCCCTTGCCTTTGCCATTGCCTTCGCTGTTGCTGTCGCAGTCGCAGTCGCAGTTGCAGTCGCAGTTGCCTTTGCCGAGTGGAAATCAAAGCACGCTACTTGCGCCCAAAAGGTATTGAAAGCCGCACAGCAAACACTCACAGAGCACTCGCTCGCATCGTGGAGCCAAGGGGCCATTGGCAGGAGGCTGGACACAAGGGGGCAGGAGTAGAACCACAATAAAACTCATAAATCAAATAAGACAAAAGACTCGAGGCGAACGCAGGGCCCAGTACCAGGACATGTCTTTTGGACCACGAAAACGAAAGCTGCTGATGCTGCTGATGCTGCTGCTGCTGCTGCTGCTGCTGTCGCTGCATGGCGTGCGTTCATACGGGGAGCCCAAAGAGGGGGCCTCCATATGCCCCCGATGCAAGGAGAGGCAGGAGGTGGAGCCATTGGGACAGACCAGACGAAGCAACGCAATATTGAGCACGACCGCGAACAATGGGAGCAAATAACTGGCAGGCATTCGGCATGAGCCGAAGATGGAGCAGCAGACCGAGAGACCGAGAAACCGAGATGGAGACACAATCGGGGATGCTGGCCATGAGTGGAGCACCTTGTGACCACCGACCACCGTAGCAGTCGCGAGCACTACTCAACGATTTTCAAGGTAAGACAACAATACAAACAACAACTACGAAATGTGTCTAATGGATTAACATGACGAACTCCCGATGCACTTGACAATTGTTCGAGGCTAAAACGAGAAAAGTACATAATCTCTCAAGCAAAGCTGGGATAAGTCAAGCATTTGTGAGCTTTTCAGCTATTGAGATACAGCCAAGTGAGCTTCAAAAGCTCATTAAAGCGTTGAAGTGCCTGGCATTAGGCGCTGTTAAAACGATCTCAAAGTCCAATCAACTGAAGCTCACTTAACATTCTTCTAATGGTTGCCAATTTTATAGAGCCCGAATTTATACATAGTTATAGCCCCCTTACCCGTTTACCTTAGCTTCGACTTGAGCTTAATCTCTATTTACTTTTTATTCGACTTATATTTAAAGTAAAACAAAGTAAATACTCTGCCCTCTGTGCATTGATCACATTCAACTTTATATGTTAGTCTTTGTCTCTCTTTATTTCTCCCTCTGTTTGGCTTTCTCTCTCTACTTTTTATTTTGCTTCCAGCTTTTTATTTCTCTCTATCTACTCTATTTTTTCCTGCCCCTAAATTTTTGTCTGTTTCTGCCTCCCTCTATCTCTCTCTCTCTGTTTTTCCTTCTCAAACTCTCCCTTTAACTGTATGTCCTTCTCTTTAATTGTCTTTCTCTCTTTGTCTCCATCTTTCATTTTCTCTTTCACTCCATCTTTCGCAGCCAAAATATATTAATTTATCACAATTCTCTCTTTGTCTTTCTCTCTCAAATCTCTTTCTCTCTGTCTCTAGCTCTCTCTCTCTCTCTATCTATCTTTCTCTCTCCCTCCCTATCTATTTTCTCTACTTATCACTCCTTCCTTTCTCCGTTCTATATATTTATAGATTTTTCTCTCTCTGTCTCTGTCTATCTCTGTTTTGTCACTCACTCTCATTCTGCCTCTCTCTCTCTCTCTCCTCCCCCCCCCCCCCCCCCACCCTCTCCTCTCTCTATCTCTCTCTCTTATATTGCTTCATCGAATTCTCTAATCTCTTAATAAATCATCTCCATTTCAATAATTTCGCTTGCTTTGCCCCATGATCACGTTGCAAACTCGCTGACAATTTCATGTTGCTCTCTGTTGCAATGCAGCTACAATGATGCTACAATAGTCACCAACAAAATGATCCGCAAGTGTCGCCAGTTGCCAGCTTTGCCAGTTGCAACTGCAGCTGAGGCAGCAACAACAACGCCAACTGCTTTCGGCTGGGGCATTGTGGGGCTAGCAGCGGGCACCAACTGGAGCGAAGATGAATTTCCAGCGTATTGCGTTGTTATTTTGGTCATGAGATCGTCTTCAGAGTCAGCCTCGTTGTCGTCATCAGCGTCAGCCGACTGGGCTGGCACACAAATATCTCGCCAGCTTCGCTGGCCTATCCAGCTAGATATATATATATATATATATTGGGCGCTTCGTTACACAAAATCACGAACCAAATCGTGCACGACTATTTTGCGTGAGTTGAGCGCATGATCAGCTGCAACTGCAACTGCAACTGCAGCAAGGCTGGGAGGGCGACTGAATTTGCTACGTAGACTGGGGCCATGGGCTGCCCAGGGCCTGCTCTTGTTGCTGCTCGCTGCTATTGTTGTTGTTGCTGTTCTCTATGCTGCAGCAGCTGCGACCTGCAACAGCGTCTGTGGTTCGAACTAGCCGCAGCTAGTCGCAGCGATTGCCTTCAATTCCTTTTTATTAGTTCACTTTTGACCAAAGGGCCCTTTTTTTTTTGACAGTTTTCATGATTTTCTCGCATTTGATTGGCACATGCCAGGCAACAGCAACAACATCAGCAACTGCAACAGCAACTGCAACCGCAGCAACATCAAGTGCAACAACAAGCAATTCAGAGTCAAAGTCACACGCTCTGACAAATTCCATTGCATTGCTCTCTTGATCAGTTTGAGTTGAGTGGAGTCGAGGCGACTCAACTTGTTGTTGCTGTTGCTGCCAACAATTGTTGCTTGTGGAAGGTGGCAACTGTTAGCTAGTTAAACATAGCACGAAAAACTAATTTAAATTTAAATGTTAAATTCACGTAACAAAATGCGAAATCAAACTGTGCGCAGGATGGCAATGTTTACATTGTGTGTTGCACTCATGTGTTCCCTGTGTGTGTGTGTGTGTGTGTGTGTGTTGCTTGTTGTGTGTTGTGTTGCTGACACCTGGGCGACTCAAAGGTTATCGCTAGCAATTAGCATGCCATCAGCAACAGCAGCAGCAGCAGCAGCAACAGCAACAGCAACAACAGCAGCAACACGGCTCGACAGCAACAGCAATTGAAATAACGGCAACAATTTGTCAGTTCTACTTTCAGTGTATGTGCGTGTGTGCAATATGTTTGAATAATTAAAAGATATATTTTGAAAACAATTTACAACCATTTTTTTAAGCAAATACTTACATATATTGAAAGATATTTTGCTCTTAAGCTTACATTAAGATTCAAGTAAATGTCTTCAATTTAAAATACTTCTTATGAATTCTGATTTAAAAAATTACGACTTTGGAGTTTTCTATCGTCAATAAAATTCATTAAGGAAGATCTAAAGCATAACTGAAAAGTGGAAGAATTAAAAATGAAAAATAGAATATAATTAATATAATATAAAATAACAATTTAAATATAATAGTGGTAAAATGTCATAAAAAATATAATATGAGATATATAATAATAATAATATAATAGCACTAATAATAATAATAATAAAAATATATAAACCTTATGTGATCGGCCACGCCTCCTTCTGCCAGTTACATGCATACAAAAAAATCATTATATCCTGATTTCCCATTTTCATTCGGTTCAAGGTATAATAATAATAATAATATATCATAAGAGACGTTTTTTAAACTTTCACTTTTTCATCTTGGAGATATCGCCCATGGAATCAGCCTCGATTTTAACCAGGCAACGCCAATAGCTTTGACAGAGTATTTACTATATACAACATACATGCGTAACATATATATGTATCTCGACTATCCGAGCTAAGGCTGGCTTTCATTCAAGCCTTTCAAGCTATAACTCTTTAGATGTGCATATATTATATAGCTATTGTTGACAAGAACTAAAACTTGTTTTTTTTTTTTTTTAAGTATTGCTTACTTTTATTTTTTGTCTAGCAGACTCTTGGTTTTTGCCAATTTATTTTTTTAGCTGGAAAAGAAATGTGCACACACAAGTGATTCGCAGTGTCAGGCTAATAAAAATAGTATCATGTTGCAGCGCACAGCAGACGTGGCGTTGGCAATGCTTGCAACAGGGCAACAAAACGTTCAACTGCTGACACAGAGACAAGTGCAGGCCGAAGCTGTCAGCGGCGACAGCGACGCCGACAGCGATGCCGGCAGCGACGCCAGCAGCATTGGTTAATGAACATAGGAAATTCGTTTACATTTGCCATTTGTGCGAATTAGACAAGTCTTTGTTGAGAGACCAACAACATGTTGTTGTTGTTTGTTGTTTGTTGTTGTTGTTGTTTGTTTGTTGCTGCTCTTTTATTAGTGAAACTAACAACAACAACGAGCGAACGAACAACGTCGACGACGACGACGACGACGACGACGACACATTGAAAAATTCGCTTGTCGACAGAAATGAAATTTTCTACTACATTTCAACGGCTTTTGTTTCACAGTGTTTGTTTTTGGTTTCCATCTACTTTTCGCTCCTTTTTTTTATAGTTTCTTATGAGTTTGTCTTGCGATGTGCAGGGTAGCTTAGCTATGCGACGGCATTTGCCACACAGTTGATGAACATGGGGGGATATTACTTAACACGCTTCAATTCACTAGGTTCACGCTGTGAACTAGTTCACGAAATAGTCAAAGCATGAACTATGAAATATAAAATATTGCAATCTAATTCTACGCTAGCATAAAAACTAGTTAATGCTTAAGGAACTAGTACTAAGGAACTAGTTCATATATGCTAGTATATAAATACTTTTACTTATAATTAATCTATCAAAGTTCTTCATTGAACTGACTCAAAAACCTAATAATAAGATAATCCTTTTTGGAACAATTGCAAAGAACTAGTTCTTCAATTCTCGCATCGCATCCTTAAAGCCTCAATGGGAAATTGAGTATTAAATTTTCCGAATACAAAGAGTTGCATACACGTCTTCAACTCCAATTCGCCCATTCAGATTTATTTTTTTGAACCTTTTTGGGCTTTTCGACAAGTGCATTCACGCTTCGGAGTAAGATGAGCACTTTGAGAGGGCGAGTAAGACAGAGAGAGAGAGAGAGAGAGAGACGGGAGAGAGAAAAAAAGGTTTTCGACTGCCTGGAAAGTGCTGACTGAGCAGAAGAACAAAGCGAATTGCTGCATGGGTGCAGTAGGGCCAGCGGCGGAACTTGAGGATGGCTAGTTCAGGGGGGAGGGGGTGGGGCCGGGTTGGGTGAGCTGGCTGAATGTGATGGGATCGGGAGCGACTCGTACATGGATGCTTCTATGCCTCTATGGCACGGCCCGTGCAGCCAGTGGCTCACTGTGTGTGCAAGTGCTTTCCACTTGATGTAACATTACTTTGAAATCTCTTGCCTCACAGAGGCCAGGGGCAGACGCAGCAGGCGCAGCAGCCAAATGAAAAGCAAAGAGAAGATGTTCGGCCAAAAGAAAACGTCGCTGGCTGAGCTGTGAGGTGTGCATATGTGTGTGTGTGTGTCAGTGTGAGTGTGTGCCATGAGCTACAGCTACTCGGCTTAATTTTCGAGCCTTTCGACTCGCACCGATAGGGGCAGGGTGTGCTGCATGCCCCCAACGGCTGCAGGGGCTTCAGGCTACTGGCTGCTGGCTGCCAGCTGGGGTCGCGGTCAACTGACCAAATGCTTTGTTCGTCCAGCATGTGTGGGGATGCACGCCGAACGCTTCGCTGGACAATGAACAAGCGAAATTAGAGAATGTAAACAGCGCATTTTATCCTGCTCGTTGCCCCTGCAACAGCAACAGCAACAGCAACAGCAACAACAGCAGCAACAACATCGTTGACATGCACAAAAACGCTGTGAAGCTGCTTGGCTTTGAGGCTCTGACTTTGCTGGACGACATCGACATTGTGGATGTGGACGGCGCCAACTGCCACGCCTACTTGGGCAGGCGTTGCACAGCAATTACAAGCAGATCGGCTCGCTGCTTCGCCTGCAATTGCAATTGGCAATGGCAATTGTTGTTCAAGGTGTTTCCTGCTGACGTCATAACAGTAAATTAACGCCAACCTGACCGTGGCCAGTAGCCGACACAAAACACGGCCAATGCGAACAGCAGCAGCCTAAAGCCAAATTCTAAAGCCCAATGCCCAAAGCCCAAAGCCAGACCAGACAAGTAAATTGAATTTTTTAAATGGAACTTTAGCCCCCAGCGCCGAAATTACAGGCAAAAACCTTTTGCCCATTGCGAATGCGACTTGCATGGAAATGAGACACACACACACACACACACACAGACAGTGCGTGCGTGTGTGGCCCCAGGCGAGAGTAGTCACAGAAATTATAAATTCAATAAATCTCCGAATTATTTAAAATCAAAAATCAACAAAAAATATGTGAAAATTATTCGAAATTTATTCAGAAAAAAAATTTAAAGAGAATTTAGAATAAATTAGAATTAATAATATAAATAAATAAAATAAATTAATATATGCAGAGATATATGTGAATATGCATGAGTTAAGTCTTTTTCTTGGAAAATGGGTAGAAAATATAAAAGTCAAATATGAATTCGAAGACAGTGTTGTAAAACGTCAGCTAAACCAAGGAACAATTCTCATAGATACAGTATTAGAAAATACAAAACAGTGTTGCAGGATGTCAGCTCTCTCTCTCTCCCTCTCTCGCTCTACATTCGACAACTTACTTATTGAGTCGTCCTCGCTGCTGTATGCGGCCGTCTAGCTTCAGTGGCTACTCGAGCTGTCTGCACACATATTTATATAAAGCGTTTGCTAGACATAAATCCAACAAAACATTATATACAAACAAAAGCGGACAGCACTCTTGACGGAAAACCCATTTGACTAGGCAGCAGCAGTAGTGGCAGAGGCAGCGACAGCGGCAGCAGCTGAAGGCCCGCAACCATTGTTGAGGATCTCCACACACACACACACGCCCACTTCACACTCCTCATCCGCCTAGAAGTGAACAAGTGTACGTAATATGTGTAACGGTTTGTCGGTCTGCTGCCGCTTCATCAATTCAGCCATTGCCATGTCCGCATTTTGGCCCAAAAACAAAGCAGCAGCAGCAGAGCCAAATTCAAAGGGAGATGGAAATCGAAATGCAGGAAAATTGAGAATTGAGGCGACGACGACGGCAACGGCAACGGCAACGGCAACGGCGACAGCGACGGCGACGTCATTGGAGTCTGAGATAGAGACAGCGAACGTACCACATTTCCATTTGAATAATTTAGACATTTTCGTTGATGAATAACCGAGAGCGCATTGATAGATATTTTGCCGGATACAAATGCTCGACCGTACGATGCGACGTATACGCAACGCTTCACCTATGTATATATATAGTGTATATATATATAGTATAGCATATATATATATATATTGATAACATATATGTACTATCTGTGGCTTTTGTGCACATGTCGTTTAGAGAGTTTTGGACCCAGGCAGAGCTGTGTGTCTGCATCAGCGTCTGTCAGTAAATATGTGTTTGTAATGTCGACTGCATACGTTATATAGATACATACATACGTCCTATACGTTGCTATATTGTATTGGCATAAAGCAGCGTACTTGATTTTCGTTTTGGCATTGAAGCCATCAAGTGGCCGAAGGACCAAAGGACGCATTGCCAATGGCACTTTAAAACATTTAAGCAAGGAATTTCATCAATTGCCAATTGACAACATTTCATTTGCACCACTGAATCCCATCTTAAGGGAAAGTCACTTATGCAATCATCCAATCCACCCAGCCTATCGACAGCGGTACAGTTGTGTCAAAGTCTAAAGAACATTAAATGAAAAGAAATCCATTGAAAATTATGCAGATTTGTTGGAATAGAAATTCTTGATGTCTACCAAGAAATATCTAATCAGAGAGTTGCATATGAATGAATGCAAGCTTATATGAATATGGCTACTTACACTCATGCTCCTACTCATTCACATACTCATTTGAATGCGATCGGAACTGGTATTCATACTCAGTCTTACTCATACTTTTTCTAATGTTTATATTCATATTCATATACGTATTCATGCTAATGCTTATACTTATAGTCGTATTCATATCGATACTCATTCTAATGCTCACTCATATATCATATTCGTTAACATAATTATGTTAATTTTCATTCTCAAATTTATATTTGTAGTCGTATTCAACTATACTCAAGGTTATTTCTACTCATATTCAAATGATAAATTATATCATACTCATTATCGATAAATTCAATAATGAATATTAAAATGAATTGTAATATGCATACCAGTGTGAGTGTATGTATGAGTACGTGCTCATACATGAGTGTATTCATATACAAATTCTTTCTAACATTCATATATATATTTATTTCCATTTCAATATCTATATTCGTATTCATATCAGAATACATCATTACACTCATATTTATACATACTCTAACTTACGCACATTCACACGAATACTCATACTTATACTCTTCTTCATTGCTAAGCATATTCACTCAGCATCTTCTCAATGTCAAACTCAATTTTACTCATGCTCATCGATACACTTGCTCAGATTCACTCTTATTAATATTCATGCTCACTTACAAGTCGCATTCACACTCATGCGCTCACCTCTCTATGCTGATGTACGCATTCTCTTAACTATTCAGAGCAGCACTCAGTGGCAGAGCGCTAATTAATTTGTATAATGTGCTGTCGACGCGACTTCGACTCTGACTGACTGATGGACAGGCGGACAGAGGGTCGATTAGAGAGACAGACGGACGGATGGAAGAATGGACGGAGAGACGGAGAGACGGAGAGACGTAGGGGCTGTTAACTAGCAGTAAACATACAACGGGCTCATAAATAATACCAACTAGGCATGCACTGGGCACAGGCGAGCCACCTAGCGGCCAATCAATTAAACGGCCGCTGCACAGCCCCCGGGCCCGGTCCCAGTCCCAGTCCCAGTCCCAGCTCTCGCAAGGAGCCAAACGCAAAGACGTGCCGAAGTTGAAGCTGAGGCGATGGACTTCGCAGACGTGGCGCGAAAAAAAAACGTTTATAGTGCGTGTAATCAGCTCTTAACTTATAATTTATAAAAAACGACCCACTCTACCTGTCTGTCTCCATCTCTCTCTCTCTCTCTCTCACTTGGTGTGTGTGTGTGTGTTAGTTCGCAGTTTAGCGCTGGGAGAGATGCAACGCATCGGCGGAAGCTATAAACATCTGTATAATTAAATAAAATAAAATTAAAAATGTTAATGAGCGCCTCAGAGCATCGGCGACCATCTCTCGCTGGCCATCTCTCGGTTTTCGGTGCTTGGTGTTTACCCTTTTCGGTCTGCGTTCCGTGCCCCATGCCGCATGCCGCATGCCGCTTAATGATAGGCGAAACGCAGTTTGGCGACTCAGCCCGTGGCTTGTAAACAATTTAGCGTGTCTCTTCATATTATATCATTAAAATTAATATGAGTTTGGCGTGCTGCAAGTTATTGCCACTGCCAGTTGCAGTTTCAGTTGCAGTTGCCGCAAAGTGCGTCGCCTCAACTAGACAGCCCAGACAGTGGCCTAAAGGCCTAGCGGCCCCAGCCAATTGGCCAAATGAGTCTCAGGCTGCAACTGCAACTGCAACTGCAACTGCGTCGGCTTCTGCTTCTACTTCAGCTTCTGCAACAGCTTCTACTTCTGCGTGTCGCTCAACTAATAAGACAGACTGTAGAACCAAGCGCTGAGATAGCTACCAAATGGCTCTCCAGTTAGCAGCTAAATGATTGGCTACCGTTCACATTCACTGAACGGGCCATCAAATGCCATAGCCACATTTAACACAAAGCGTACAAGCCATTCATTATTATGCCTATGGCCAACAGCAGCTAACTACAAACATATATTCATCCATTGGCTACGATTAGCAGGTGTCGAACTGAAATACTATATACTTGAGGGTAAATGAATCGAATTGATGAAAAACTCTGCCAAACAAATGCTATAAATATAGTACTATACTCTAAATAAATCTAACCTATAAAATAAACACATTTATATAAATGTATATAAGTGAATAGGGTTTTCTATATCCTATTCAATATAGGATATATGTGGGCTTACGTTGAGTCTTAAGACTAACTGCCATTTGTTGTAACAGAATGAAGATTATCTATAGGATATTCTTCTTCTTCTACAGACTATAAAAAGGGAAAGAATGAAAGTTGGAAATTTTAATTACATGTGGCATAGAATGAGCCCAGCTTGACAAGTGTTTCACGACAGCCCAGAGAGAGAGAGAGAGAGAGAGAGAGAGAGAGAGAGAGAGAGAGAGAGAGAGAGAGAGAGAGAGAGAGAAATAGCAGTCCTATATTGTCCTCTCTCTCTCTCTCTCTCTCTTTCTCTCTCTCGCTGACCCTTCGTCTATCCATATTAAAGCTAGAAGCATAAATGCATTTCAAATGTATATTAACATTGACAATCCAAGATCAAAACATATATGCTTTATATATATATATATATATATATATATATATATATATATGTATATGTATATCAACGCCTAGTAAGGGCGTGGCAACGGGGCAAAATCTATTTCTTGGAATGTTTATTGAACAACGTTCCAAATTGATATGGAATTGAATAAGCCTACTGCAATACAGTTATATGTATGACATTGCATCATCGATATTTATCGATAACCAAAAACAAAAAGATATCTCATAAATTTAACATAAAAACATTAGATATTATACATATAACATCATATACTATATGCTCCCAAATGAAATATCTTCACACCTATTAGCTCGACACCTTGAGTCGGGCATTACCTAGTTTGCATAGCAGAACCAGAATTCCGAACAATATACCAGATGCACTAACCCCAATCGAAACTTTCTTGGTATTACAAACATCTCAACTTCAAAAAGAAATCTTTTCTGATTGGACATTTCAGGTTGCAGACCTGGAACTAAGCTTGGCAA
Source organism: Drosophila antonietae (assembly GCA_030914385.1). NCBI lineage: Eukaryota > Metazoa > Arthropoda > Insecta > Diptera > Drosophilidae > Drosophila > Drosophila antonietae. The sequence continues at coordinate 68,276 of JAUESO010000185.1, forward strand.
ATATTAATAGTAGATTTTGAAATGTTTTAGCTATGCTCTCGAACGATTTATGTGCTGGTCTAAGAGAGAGCACAGGCATTAAATATTTTGGCCGCTGAGGTGCATCGAGCCGTATCGCTGCGATGATGACAATATTTACACATAAGCCAGAGGCAAAGCTGGCTGATGACGTCAGGCCAGCCCAATCGAAAGCTTGAGTTTGCCTTCTGGCCTGCATGCAAATAAGGCTCAATCGTAAGCTCTGGCCCAGCTTCCCGGGCTGGGGCTGGCATTGTGGCTGCCTAACACGACACTGACAAATGTTAATCCATTAAGGCGCTGTCAATGGCCAAATACGTCACAACAGAGAGCGAGAGAGAGAGAGAGAGAGAGAGTGAGGGAGAGGGAGAGACAGAGTCGAAGAGTCGAGGTTGGCTACTGTTTGCCTGTTGGCTTTGAGTTACTCTGAGCCTCTGTCTGCTGCGTATTAGCCGCGACCTGTAACTTAATTGGCCGGCGGCAGCTGGTCAAGTGCATTGACTTGGATTTGCTGGCAAGACAAATGAGAGACGAAGCTGAGCAGCCGAGAGCAGCAAATTGCCAATCAGCTGCGTGCGGCGACTCGCCACTGGGCAGGTGTTGAACAACTGGTAACAACTTAATAAACCCGATGCAGCAGCCAAAAAAAAATGTATATATATATATATATAGTATAAGAAAATAAAAAATAAAATGAAAATCGCTTTGGCTTCTTTGACTTTAGCTTTGCGTAGCGCGTGCCATGAACATTTTTAAGTGCCTGCTCATTAATCGTAATCGGCAGGCAGCTACGACTAAGACTAAGACTAAGGCTATGACTATGGGTATGGGTATGGCTAGAACTCTCCGATTACGATAACTGCAGCCGGGGGCCAGTTGACAAAAAGGCTTAAATGGCAAAGCGATGCGGCTACGCCAGAGATCGTTTGTCTAATTGGGAACTGGAAAAGCAGCACAAGAACTACACAGATCGAGAGAGCGAGAGAGAGAGAGAGAGGGAGAGAGAGAGAAACTTGAGACTGCACGCCGCTTTGTCATTTGTCAGCGTTCGTTTTTAGGTGTAAATATGTTAATGAGTGTGAATAATTTCCTAGAATTTCCTGCCCCAATCGAGCCGTCCGAGCGTCCTATAACAGTCGAACAGTCCAAGTCGCACTTAATTGCAATTGCCAACGTCCCACTCCCAGATCCAGTGCCACTCTCAGTTCCAGTCCCAGTCCCAGTCCGGCGCACACATGCCGTATGACGTATGCGAGCGATTAATTTCGCTCAGTGCGTAATCAACTTGAAAATTTATTGAAGTTGCAATAATTGCGCCCATGGCGTACCATCAGCTCAAACCCAGTCGACGTTGTTGCTCCTGCCGCTCCCGCTCCCGCTCCCGCTCCCGTTGTCATCGTCGTTTCCATTGCCGTTGCCTTTTGCTGACTGCATCTTCGCATCGGCTGCCAAATGCCAAAACGCGCTCATTAGAAATGCTTTCACCTGCGTGCCTCTGATTTGAGGCCACAGCCGTATGGCGGGTAGCTCAATGGGAAAGGGAGCTGCTTAATTTGAGACGCAGACGGAGATGCTCGCGAAGATGTCGTAGAAGGAATGCAGCCAAGAACAGGCCTGAAGTCAACCTTTAAGTTTTGCCTGGTGGCCCGATAAAACGTCAATCGCTTAACACCAATACACTGAGTGAAATATCCAAGTGGAATCCAATTGGAATGATAGCATATAAAATATAACTAAATATGTGTAGACTCTTCTCTTGCACTTCTCTTGTTCTTCTCTTATCTTTGCTTCATTTGTCATCTCTTCTTAGCTCATTCTTGCGAATACTATCCCAAACTAACTCCTGTTTTCGTTGCAGTGCATGTGGTGTGTGGTGTATGGTGTGTGGTGTGTGGTGTGTGGTGTTTGGCTCTTCATAGCTATTTCTTCTACTCTAACCACTCACTGCCAACACCCTGGCAGATTTCAACGTTCAGCTTTTGCGGCTGGCTGGAAATATATCAGGAGCGCGTCATGTTTCATGCATGAATTGTAGCACAACTTTTGTTGTTCTTGTGCAATCGAGTCAAGTGGCGCACAGCCGCATTAAAATATGCCGCGATTTATGTTTAGAGCTTTCAATCAAGCCAAGACTCAAAACCAAAGGCAGAGCCAAGGCCCAGAGCCACAGACCGCACACACACACACACATTGCATCCATCCATTCAGCCAGCCAACCCGCCCATCCATTTATCTGAGGGCGAGTCCTGGGATTGGAACTTGTGCATGTGTGCCACTGACTTGGCCATTGTTCTTACGGAACTTTAACTCACAAATTGACTTTAAAATTGTTTGTCGCCCAGTTTAAGCATTAGCAGATGCAAATCATGCATACTGAATACCCTTGAATAGCCTAACAGTAATGGGAGGCTTCATTCTTTCACTCTTGATTTCAATGCACTATAGCTCTGAGTACCCCCTTGGCTAAGATAGAGGGATAGATCCATCTATCTATCTATAACTCGACTGTTCATACAGATATTCATATCTAACTTGACTACTCCAAATTTCGAAAGTCTTAAGCTCTTCTGTCCTCTTAGTCTCTCCCTCTTTGCCTCTCTCTCTCTCTCTTTCTTTCTTAACCTAAGCCCTTTTTGATGTTGTATGATGAGCCCTTACAAACCTCTATGAAGGATGACAATCTCATATACTCATATAATCTCATAATCTCATATACCATGACAATCTCTCATACTCACCTATAGGGTCTACTCCTAAAGGCATTTCACGAAGCAATTCTCAAGGCCCAACTAGTTTAAGAGCTACCCTTTGCCATGGGTGTTTGTTACGAAAGTAGAGCAACTGTATCAATGAAGCTTAATAAAGTTCTCTAAAGCATGCCGAGACAGCTGTTTATCATAAGTTAAATATGCCCAAAAGCTGCTTCGTGGCCTCTAGGCAAATGCCATTTATCAAGTGTGAAAAGAAAGTTGCGACTGCCGCGAGATCTTATCCAGCGGGCAATTTGCAGATACACGAGGTTCTCGAGACGTGGCATTCGTATCAAATGTGAAGATAATGTTGCGATAAAATTTAACGGACATTGAACAAACGATCTGAATAAGTTCAGACACACTTAGCGAGTACGCGAAGCGCACTTGGCTATGCCACTGCAGTCCCGCAGTCAGTTCGTCAGTCAGTCAGTCTAACCAGTCAGTCAGTCAGTCAGCGCCTTGGGGCAATTTGTGTCTTAGTCTGGGGTTCGCTTGGATCTGCTGTGTTTGGTGAGCTGGCGGAAAATTTATTGCAAAAAGGAAAAAAAAAAACGGCAGAGAAAACGTTGCAAATTAAAACAATTGCATAGTTTGCATAATTTTTGTAAACAAAGTGGTGACCATGCACCACCACCAGCGCGTAGGTGCAAGGGCCTGCGGCTTAAAGCTGCTAAGAAACGCGCCAAAGTGCGGATTAAGCCAACTTTAAGCTTCGCTGATTCAATATGCCTACATGTGTGTGTGTGTGTGTGTGTGTGTGTGTGTGTGACACCACAATGCCAGCATCTACTTAAAATTGACTTCCACATGAGAGGAAAGTGCAACAGCAGCAACAGCAACAGCAACAGTCGATCGATTGCCAAATCTCTCTCTCCCTCTCTCTCTCCCACTCATTCACTCTCTGTCTCTCACTCTATGTGTGTGCGTGTGTATTGCAGTTATTCAATTTTAACCATATTATCGCTGCTACATGGAAAACCTTTTAAACAGCACAACACAGCAGTGGGTGGCTGCTGGGCCGTGAGCCCTCGGCTTATCAACTGTTATCGATAGGCTGGTTGGCAGGCAACACACACACACAATGTACCACAAAACCTAGAGGAGTGCCATAGGAAAATGGGGAGAGAGGCTGAGGAGAGGTAGACTGGTTGTTGAGGCTGGGGAGGACAGTGAATAGGAGACAGGAATAGGACAGTTCGCAAACATTTGAAAATTGAGGGAAATAAAAAACATTGTTAGACTAGCACAAACACACAGAGGCACACACACACACACACACGCACACACAAGTACATGCAGTTAAGCTGTCAGCCATAATTGGCTATAAAACATCTACAAGCTCCAATGACATTTATATAGACCAGGCCAATGACAAAAATAAAAAAAACGTGTATGCGGTTAAAGGGATTTGAGTGAATCGAATTGTAAATGCTCTATAAAGTGAAGGGGGGCAAGAGGCGCAGGGTGAGAGAGAGAGAGAGAGAGAGAGAGAGAGAGACGCAGGGTGAGAGAGAGAGATAGATAGAGAGAGAGAGAGAGAGAGAGACAGAGAGAGGGAGACAGAAAGAGAGGTAGAAAGGCAGAGAGAGAGAAAGAGGTACAGGATGTTAGAAAGAAAGAAAGAGATAATGAGAGAAAGATAGATATATGAGAAAGAAGGAGAAGGAATAACAAATGGAAAGAGAATGAAATGAAAATAAACACAATAAGTGTGAAAGAGAAGAAAATGAAAGCAGAGAGAGAGAGGGATAAAGAAACAGATAGATAGGAGAGATGAAATCAGAGAGAAAGAACGGGCGAAAGCCATGTAGAAATAGAAAGAAAGAAGAGGGAGAAAAGAGAAAGTGACAGAGAGGAAGGAGAGAGGAAGGAGAGTAAGATTAAAATGAAAGTATAAAAAAAATAATGGGTAGAGCAAGAAATATATAAAAAGAGCTATATCATGTGAGACGTGAGAGAGATAGAACGAAGAGAGAAATTGATGAAGAAAGAAAGAGTTAGAGAGAGAGAGAGAGAGAGAGAGAGAGAGAGAGAGAGAGACAGAGAGAGAGGGAGAGAGAGAGAGAGAGAGAGAGAGAGAGAGAGAGAGAGAGAGAGAGAGAGAGTGGAATTTAAATAGCAAGAATGAGAAACAGATCGAGTAAAATATAAATACAGTAATACAGTAATCTCAATCTGCATCTATATCTGTATGTATTACTATACTATACTATACCACTATGTAAACAGTATGTCTATATACATATCTATGTATTATGATTATATATTGATTATACTCTATTCCATAGTACTACGAATACATATCTATGTCTATATACATGTCGACGTATATTCATTTCATTATATTTAGCAGCTCGTACTCCCTCACATAATCAACTATTATTATCCACTTGCTGCTGCTGCTGCTGCTGCTGCTGGTGGTGCTGAAACGGAATTCAATTTGATCTGCTGATAGAAACAGGTATTTATTGGTTGTTTCCCATGTTACGCACTGACGCCTTCGGCCGCTCAACAGCCATCCCTTTGGACACCTCCCATGGCACTAAGGATGCGCGCAGTTCGGATAACTATTTCAATTAAACGTTAATTATGCTAAATTGACACTGGTCATTATGACAAGTTGTTTGTGGTCTCGCTCACAGCTACAGCTTTGCGTCGTCTCGCCTTTCTATGTCTACTCGCTCTCTCTCTCTCTCTCTCTCTTTCTTTCTCTCACACTATCTCGCTATCTCGCTCTCTGGTGCTCTTCTCACCTATTGCGTTCATCGTCTGTTGCCACGACGAACACTTGCAACTGCAAATTTAATTTAATTGCATTTCATACGCCCATTTGGCCGCAACGCCGTCTCCGTCGCCGTCGCCGTCGTAACAGTTGACTTATTTAGGCAAAAAGGGAATAGCATGGGCGGCGAGGGGGCAAAGAGGTTGGCAAAGGGGGACAGACGCTGTCGACGAGTCCGTACCGTCGGCTCTGTTAAGCAGCGGCTGCCTTCAGTCGCCGCAAAATTTTAATTGCCTGGCCACTGGACGCCGGCTACATTTGGCTCTGACCATCAGCGGCGGCCGCGTGTCAGCCAACCGACCACGAGGATGACGACAACGACAACGTCGACGCCGACGTCGACATCGCGCAGAGGACGGCGGCCTGTCCAGTAGATGGCCAACACTTTGGTTGCTGCCGCGCTTCGCTGACTCCCGACCTGAGAGCTGGTCCAACAAAGTTGCCTACAACCTCATTTTTTTCCTTCCTTCTTTCTTCATTTTGGTTTTTTTGTTTTTGGACCCTGGCAAGGGGCAAGGGCCAAGCCGAAGAGGTTGTTAGCAATTATAAAACTATTGCGATGACGATGAATGGTATGAGAGAGAGGGGAGCGAAGGGTAGTAGGTGTGGTAAGTGAGAGAGGGAGAGAAAGTGTTGAGAAATTTTAGGCTAGATCAAAGGAATGAAGCAGACGCGCTAACCTTAACAAATGCAAATTAATAAAATGCAGATGAGAGATAGATCGAGAGAGAAAGAAAGTGGGAAAAAAAAACAAGTTGTATAAATAAGTGAATTACAGGGAGTATATCAATTATATATATGAAGAAGCATGGGGAAGAAATCGTTATGAAGCATATGTAGATAAACTTCATAAGATAAAAAACATGAATAGAGTGCAAGATAATACAGTAAGTGCCGAAAAAGGTAGATATCGATATACATATATCGAAATAAAAAAAATATTAGCATTAGCTAAAAAAAATATATTCTAAAAAAAACTGAAAGCAATTAAAGACATGGGAAAGTAAGTGAGAATGAAATATAATACTAATACAAATAGTGAAACAAATATCGATAAATACAGAGAGAAAATAAGCAAACTCTTCAAAGACGAAAAATAACTTAAATGGAAAGTTGAGAAGAGAAAAAATGCAACTCTAGCAAAAGAGAACAAAGAAGTTTAAGAGAGAATGATGTATCTACCGATAACCGATAACATATGCCAATAACGATAGCATTGGAACAACTTAAAACATATATTGAAATGTAAATCCTGCGTTTGTTCACACGCAATAAGCTCTAGGTTCAAGGTCGTGAAAGTGTTGTATGTATAGTGTCGCATAACGAGCGCATGACCATTCCCAGAGACAACTACAACATGTTGCCGATGCCCCTCATGGTCCTCTCCCCCCCTGGCAATCCACTGCGATCATGATGCGAACGAGAAATGCTGGCCGCCAGCGATGGGGCACGCATCAAGCGCGCAAATAAATTAGCGGCCGCAAAGTGTTGACATTTATTGTCAAGCCAATCGAGCGACGGGCCCAAAGACCAAAACCCAAAGCCCAAAGCACTTGCAACAAGATACATGCCGCATGCGGCACCATGAGTAATGTGGAGTGTGGAGTGCTGCGAGTGCGAGGCAAGCGAGCGGCAGGCATCTCAGCCAAGTGGCACCGCACGCTTTTGGTCAATTTCAATTTATTGCAACAAGTGACAATGGACACTCGCACAATCGAGTGAACGCGAACGCGAACGCGAATGTGAATGGGCAGCCGTTGCTGCCTGTCCCCAATTTGAGCCGGGCCCAAATCCCAGACTGCAGCCAAAGTGCCCAGTCGCAGTCCAAGCCCATGCCGTTTGCCGATTGCCAATGCAATCCCATTACCAGAGCCGCTGCGATCGACTCTTTAATTGGTGCGTTGTCTGCTGCTGCAGCTCCAGCGCTCAGCTTCCAGCTCGCAGCTCGCAGCTTCATCCTCGGCCTGGAGTGACGTCGACAAGGCGCGACCACGACAGCGACGACGTCTAAATTGTCGCACCTTTTACAGCCGCCCGATTGGAGCAGCCAGCGACAATGGGGCCGCACCTACTTCAAGGGTCTCCAGTGCTTCTGTGCAGCAGTTACCGCTTCGACTGACTTTTAGGAAGAGCCACAGAGACAGGGAGAGACAGAGAGGGAAAGAAAGCCAAGCTCAGCTCTACTTATATTTTATTATATCTCTTTTCCTGCTCTGTTTAGCTGCGCTGTCCTCTCTTTAGGCTAATATCGCCTCTCTTTGCGCTTCTCATTCATTATTACTAATAGATTTTTTTCTATCTTCATTCCAATGCTTTGTATTATCAATAAACTTGTGATTAGTGATTATTTGAGCAGCAGACAAAACAAAAAATAATAAAATTCTTTGGCTTGCAGCTCGGCTGACCCGGCTTTATGGTAAATAAGTTTACTGGCAAGCATTTTGTGGTGGTTGCCAATGCTCATTAGGCGCATCCAAAACGAGAGCCCTACCCACATGAGGCACTGCCGTTCCGACCAACCCAATGCACACACTCACACACATGCATGCATGAGGGCCAGTTAAACGACGGCACAGTTTAAGCCGAGTTGGCCCTTGCACTTGGAACGGGGCTCCGGTTAGTTGAGGTAGGTTAATTTTATTGGCCAAATAAGTGGGTATCAAATTTAATGGCCACAGCAACAAGCAGAAGGCCAAGACGCGCACGAACAACACGAAGAGGAAGAGGAAGCAGCAACAGCAGCAGCAGCAGCAGCAGCAGCAGAGGATGAAAACAACGAGAAAGCAACAAGAAAATGGGGGAGGCAGCAAATTGCGGCCCAGTGCGCAGTGCATAAAGCGTAAAAATGAGCCAAAATAAATAAAAGCCGCAGCAACAACAACGAGAAGACGTCGACGTCCGTTTGATTGATTGGCGACAGCAGCGGAAGCGTCTGCGTCAGCGTCAGCGTCAGCAGCGACGTCATCGTCGTCTTCGACGTTCACAGAGAACGCTCACAAAATGGCTTTTGCGTAAGGTCAGGCATTTTGCATTAGCCGAACCAGAAGCCAAACCCAATTGTCCCTGAGCGGAACCAGTAGCTTACTCACTCGTTCCACTACGGAGCGAAATTTAATTAAGAAATTATCGATTTCGAACGCCCTGAAAGGCTCTTTTGAAAAAAAAATAAACTTAATAAATTAGCTGACAATCGAGTAAAAACTTCTTTAGAACTCAAGTTTGTATATAAAATATTAAGTGAAAAAGAAAAGATTTGAGAATTGCTTGGTCAGCGATTATCAAAGACGCAGAACAGATTTTATGAATATAATTTTATATATTCATAAAAAATAGCTCGAAAATAAAAATGACAAAGCTGAATGGATAACGAATATTTTTAATTCAACTTTACAAAGTTTTCATTTTCTAAAATAGATTTAAATTTTCAATTTAATAATGTTATAGGAATTTCATTAGCTGATACACAAAATATTATATTAATCCATCAACAATATATTACGAAAAATCATAAATAAAAATTCTCATTTGATTTAAATTCCTTTCAATGTTATTGGAAATACTTGATTATCAGCAAACTTTTTTGGTTGAATGAGCAACACTTTAATTCTACAAATATCGATAACTTATTCTATCAATATCGATAAATATCTATTTAATTTTTAAATCTCAATTTCAATTTCAAGGTTTTTCAATTGCTTAATTCCTCATCTCATCCTCAGCTCTATCTCTCTCTCTCTCTCTCTCTCTCTCTCTCTCTCTCTCTTTCTTTCTCTCTCTCTCTCTCACTCTCACTAGGTTAATTTGCCCGTCAACAAATTCCTTCGCAATTTTCACATAACTTGGATACATTTAAGAGCTAAAGTCCGCAATAATCCGAAGAGCGAATACCAAAGACCAAAGTCAAAGTCAAAGTCGTAGTTTACCGATATCCGGCTTAGTAATTCTTTCACGATCCCTCACTGTGTAGAACCATTGTGTATCAAGATCGTGTGATCTAGTGTGGCAGGCAGGCAGGCAGGCAGCCAGGCAGTCAGCCCAGCAAGGCAAACGCATGATCACGTTTACGCTTACGCATCATTTAATGGATGATCGTGGTGAGGCTGACTCAGCTGATGGCCAGCGAAGCTGTTGATGAACAAACGCTGCTCCGCTTCCTATCTATCTGGTTGGCTGGCTGGCTGGCTGGCTGGAGCTTGGCCTGGGCACGGCACCCACCAACTGGGCATACAACTTTATCACTTGGCCACAAAATATCTTCAATTGGTTCCATTAAACTTAAGCAGCGACCGTGCACGCTCTACACGCTCTACACGCTGTACATGACCAAGGCAGGCCGCGCTTCGTGCGTTGCCATCATCATCGTCATCATTGGGCGTCGTGCCCAAAATTAACCTGCCCGGCCAGCCAGCCAGCCAGCCAGCCAAGCCAAGTCAACCCAAGCTGTTTGGTGGTGCTGCAGGTGATGGCGGTGCAGCCTCATGCCGCATGATCATGGCGACGCAGGCTACGCGCAGCCGCTATAAATTCTATTGGCGTATCTATCTACACTATTTCTAATTTAGCCTTTTGCCTCTGCTGCGCTGCGCTGCTGTTGAGACTGCAGTCAGCGTCGGAGTTGGAGTTGCAGTTGGAGTTGCTGTTTGTGAATCTGTGGCTCAGTTTACTATGTTACCTTAGTCGACGTCGTCGTCGTCGTCGTCGCTGGCCAATTTAAGTTTAAGTGCTTTGGTAACAGTTTCGCGCTTTCGAAACTTGAGTCGTGATTTATATTTTTTTCTTTTTCTCGTTTCTCTCTCTCTCTCTCTCGCTCTCTGTTAGTTTGGCTCTTCTTTTCAACTCCCTTTTGGCAGTCGAGCAGCAACTGCGATTCCTTTGCAGGCGCTGTAGGAATTTTCAAGTGCCGTTTTTCACGCCACGACACGCAATCGCTGCGCTCAAGTAAATTAGGAAAATTGATCTAAATTTTCTTGGGAACCTTTCCATTTTTCTATTGCTGCTGCTGCTGCTGCTGCTGCTGCTGCCGCTGTTGTTGTTGTTGTCGTTTTAACTGCTTGCGCTTTTTTGCCAAGATCGTTTGCAGCTTTGCCATGAGAGCAAAGCCAGAGCTCAGCGAGCAGCGAGCAGCCCATCAAAATCAAACACATGTTGTCGTCGTTTTGCAATTTGGTAACTGGAGCTGTGCGCTCAAAGAGCGGAGACAAGAAGTGGCCATGACTGACGAACAGATACTCAGGATGCATGATAAATCTATCTTATGCAGATTACATTTATTTAATAAGATCAATATAGAGCGCATCTCTGAGCTTCTGAAAAGCCTGCAACTAAAGGGACCAACGAATGTGCTTTCCCTCAATATCGAAGCTTCTGCTCAGCCTTTTGCCGTTTCCTGGCGAACTTTCTCGATGCGATAACATTGCTAGGTATGCCTAAAAACCGCCACAGATTCTTAATAATAGAGAAACATATATTAGTCAGAATATACACATAGCTTTGAGTGGCTGTGGTTTGTCTATATAATATGTATACATCATGATCGAGGACTTCAGTTTATTCCACGCAATTAATATACGCTTTGCAGCTGAATAATTGCGCAGGCTCAACTTTATTTTTAAGCTGAATAACACAAATAATTGCTATAACAAGTATGAAATAAATAAATAAATACATTCAATAAATCGCAATTCAGCTTGATCTATGTCAACTGCCAATACAATGGGCAGCACTGTCCCAAATCAATGCAGAAATGGGCAGCACTTGGACGTAACTGATGCGAGCGCTGATTTGCTTAGCATTTCGCGTTTGAAAAACTTTCGAAAACCTTTAAATATGCTTATAGTTGATGTATGATATGTATCTATCTGCAGCTAGCTGAGCTTTCACACATCAAGTCCAAGGCCTGCAGGGATCGCATCGGATCGCATATCGCATCGCATCGCATCGCATCGTTATTCGGAGCGAGCATAAATGCAATCAGCAATCGCATTAATTTCAGCTACACAACGTGGTGCTAATGCGACAAGTTCTCTTGGCTTGGCCATTTGCCGCTTCCTGGAAAGTGGCATCCGAATCGGAGCACAGCGCTCGGCAGCGATCAGCGATACGAAATGGGGCAGCGCATCGAATGGAAGCGGAGCACTGTGCCTGTGCAGTGTGCACTCTATCTGCATTGGCCATCGACTGACTGGCTAGAGTGACTGAGTGACCAGGCACTGGCAGGCAGTCAGAGACTCTCTCAGAGATAACGTTCCAGCCGTGGCCGGCAATTATAATATATACAAAATGCAATCGAGTTCAGAGGGCAAACGTAGAAATTGCCAATGATAGAGAGAAAGAGAGAGAGAGAGAGAGAGAGAGAGAGAGAGAGAGAGAGAGTGTGAGGGTTGAGCGGGAGGTAGATATTGTTAGCCAGCGGCTGGTATCGGTTCATTGGCAGCTTTGCACGTCGTCGTCGTCGTCGTCGTCGTCGTCGTCGTCGTCGTCGTCGTCATCGTCGATCAATGTGCAGCCTGTAGCGCCGCATCCGTATCAAGATGTTTGGCTTATTGAGCCCCGAACCAGGCAATCGTGATCAACTGAGCAACAGAATTCGGCAGCAATTTTCGTGGCACATTGCAACTGGCGATGCGGCGACAGATTCGTTTTGGGCGCTACGCAAGTCCACAGCCAGAGTCAGAGTCAGAGTCAGAGTCAGCAAGAGCCATGTCCATGGTTAGTAAAAATGCCAGCTGCGGGCGCCCACAACGCACATGCTGCAAGACAGAGATACATAGAGAGGGAGAGAGAGGGAGAGAGAGAGAGAGAGAGATAGAGGGAGTGCGCGAGAAGCTGTAGGCGCAGCGAGAACTGCAGCTATCCACAGCTCCACGTTTAATAAGCAATTTTGATTTGGAGCAGATTATGTGACGGGCAAACGAGCCTCGGCACCAGGTTGCATGCAACATGAGGCAACAGCTACTGCAGCCGAAACGTGAGCTCCTTGAGTGCCAGCTAGCCAAGCACCAGCCCAACCAGCCAGCTAGCCAGCCAGCAAGGCAGGCAGCTCGCTTCAGCCACGTCTCGCTGCACTTGACTTTGTTGCTGACCCGGGCAAAGATTTTTAACTTGCCCCATGCGCTGAGTCTCTCTTTGACTCTCTCTCTCTCGCTCTCTTTCGCTCTCTTTCGCTCTCGCTCTTTGTGCGGATCTTGCTGATACTGTTTTACATGGAACTCGTACTGATTGCTTCTAGTCATGCCCCGATTTGCTGATTTCCCATTTTGTGATAAGAGTGTGCATCATTTTCATTGGAATTGCATGTATTTTTTTATTGAATTTTAATTGGCAGTCCAACAAGTAACAGCTACAACATAAAGCTTAGATGGCAGAGCGCACAGAGATAGTATAGTGAGTGAGTGACATGCTTCGATCCTGCTCCCGCTTCCTCTTCCGCTCTCGCTCAGTCTCTGCCACTCCCTCGCCCGTGCGCTCGCTTTCTCTGTCTGTATACCTCTACATATATAAATATATAGATATATATATATATATATAGAGATATATAATTATTTACATATAATGAACATGTATATAAATACATAAGTGCACAGCCAAAGAGTTGTGTGTGTATTGAGCGTGTGTGTGTGTGTGTATGTGTGTGGTTGCATCAGTGAATTTTGTGATCTCTTGAATGATGATTTACTTAAACGACTCCAAGTCCTTTTCGCACGTCTTGTAGGCCACCCCAATGCCAAATCCAGTGCCAAGTAATATCGGCCAAACGCGCCGACGCAGAAACAATAGCGATATAACAGCTCCAACGACAAAGCCGCCGCCGCCCTTAACGATGCCATTGGCCATGCAGCGATCGAACTTCCTGCCGGGCTGGTCCTCGTAAAACACTTTGTCCTCGACGGGCATATTGAGACGATATTTGCCTTACGTTTGATTTCCCACAGATCCAGCACCTTCCCCAGCGAAAATTCGAGTTGCTCTTCTGACTCTCACAATAACTTTGACATAAAAACGGAAAATTTTCCCAAAAACAAGTCGATACGTTTAAAATGAAGCACGATTGTTAATGTTGTTTCGAAAAAACTAAAACTCATATCAATAGCTCTCTCCCAAGCAAACTACCCAAAGCCAACTCAGTTACTATGTTTATTTTCCATTTGATTTCGATATGGAATCGAATTGCTTATGTATATATGTCACTCGTGTGGATGTTTCCTGAAAGTGAAGTTCATATATTTTCTATTCCATTTTATTTTTTACAATTTAATCATATTGAATATGCCTTTGAAGTGATTTAATTAAGGAAAGTTTTAACTAGGGTTGTTGATAATATATCAAAATATCAATATATCGATATTTTTATACAAAAAAATATATTTATATCGTGATATTTTTTTTGCCCAAATATCGGATATTTTTGCGATATATTTGATATATCGTTGATCACACAAATTGTCACACAAATTGTGAGACATTCTGAATCAAAATGGTTAAAACGAATTATTCAGATTTCAAAAATGGAACAGCAAAATGCATTGTATGCCCTAAAATAATAAAAACAAGTTGTAACACATCAAATATGGCAATGCATATAAAAAACAACATTATGATGAATTTAGAAGACCAAGGTGATAGCTTCGAAAATGACCACAATAGGTCAATATTGAAAGTACACATTGCGGAAGAGGGAACTTGAGATGTAACGCAGCTTGCCACAAACTTCTTGGGAAAGCAATCCGATAATTTTTGGAATTCTCATAAGGCCATCGAAGATCAATTACGATCAGCCCCTGGTAGCTAGTGCCTTTGGAGCGACTTGCTTCGCCAATAAATGAGTTGTTTGCGGCTCACGAAGTCGTATGACGGATTCTCACATATCAGCACGCGTTTTTTTTTTTTTTTTTTTTTTTTTTGTATTAAACTCTGAATACTTAATACTGGTCATTATTATTATTATTATATTAAAATAGTTATTCTTATTATTCTTTCTTTTTTTTTTTTTTTTTTGGTCGGATTGTAAAGTTATTGTAGGAAAAAGTTTTAAAAATATCGAAAATATCGATATATCGATATTTTTAAAGTTGAATATCAAATATCATTTTGATATTTTTTCAAAACTTTAAATATCATCGATACGATATTTTAAAAATATTCAACAACCCTAGTTTTAACTTAAAAATATGCATATTAACATGATCAAAATATAAATACAAATATAATATAATAATTAAAAATTCAATTAAATTAAGATTTTCATGAATTAATTAAAATCTAATTCATTTTTAATAAAACATTTTGCACTTTAAATTTTAAAATTTTTCATGCAACTAGAATGGAAATTTCGTAGCTGCACAGAGCTGGAATCCAACTGGCAGCGACTGTTGCCAAAATGCTGGGAGGCAGCAACGTGCATGTCGGACATGGGTGCATGGTATGTGGAGCTGTTGTTGCCACATTTGCCACATTAACAACTCCACGAATGGCAATGGAAATGTTTGTGCAGTAGGCTGAAGGCAGGCATAGGCATTGCACATTGGTTTGAACTCCTTCAGAGCACGCATGCTGCCGGCAATGAAGCGCAACTGGATAAGATTGCAGCCAGATATTCTAGCCACTTAACCTTTTGCGATGCAACAGCAGCAGCAGCAGCAGCAGCAGCAGCCCCAGATCGATCACGATCGATATCTGCCAAAATAGATAATAATTGATAGCTGGCAAGTGCCTCGACCGCAACGAAACACAAAAACCAAATCATGTGCAATCTCAAGAATATATATATGGTCTAGCTGTCTGTCCGTCTGGGCAGCTATATGGAGAGCGATAGAGGTAATCATGTCAGTTAAGGGAAAAACACCGTAACATTGTTTCCATTGCGATTCTTGTTTTGGATCGATGGGAACTAAACGCGCCACAGACAGAAAGAAAACATCGCTGACGAGCGCTGCTCCGTTGACGTGTTAAGTGTTAAAGAGACGCCGACAACTTCGTGGCCCAAAACAGAAAAAAGAAAAATAAACTTTTTGGCTAAGCTAGTTGGTAACAGCAAGGCTATAATTTGCTCGCCCACCATTTGCTGGACTGCCTGCCTGCTTGCCTGCCTGCTTGTCTGGTTGGTTGGCCAAAACGAAGCCTAACTCGAAAATTGCAAATTCGGGTGTTCAATGGCGTCCGAATCCTTTTCTATTACTGCTGCCTCAAAGTTGCTGCTTGACCGGGCTCTGTGTTTAAAGAAATTGTTGTGCCTCCATTCGCTGCATCAGCAATTTAATGCAGTTGCTGTTGCTGTTGCTGTTGTTGCCGGTGTCTGAAATTGGGTGTTTTGTGGGTGTTGCGCATTTTGCACTTTGGCACAGTTATGGTAAACTCTGCTCAGCTCAGCTCAGTTCAGTTCAACTCAACTCAGCTCAGCTCAACTCAGGCATTGCCGTGGCTTGCGGTAATCTTTTAAATTAAACGAATGCATCATATGCCGCTCGAAATTGGGGTCAACTCGAAGCTACTTTAGGCTACAACAAGCGAGATATACTTACATATATATATACTATATATAGAACACAATAGGAACACTGAAAAAATAAGTTTTTTTTTTAATTGATGTAATTTAAGCAGTAGGTGAAGCAAGAATTTATTGCACCTCAACTATTTCTTGCTTTCTTTCTAGAAACTAAACAATAAAGCTGCAAATTTAATGCATTTATTTTGAAAAAACATTTTTAAAAACTTATATTTTTTATTTGATATTTAATAAATATTTGAACAAAATATTTTCCTAAAAAAATGCAAATATTTTATTAAATTTATGTAAATCGTTTATGAAATGTATTTAATAACTGAATGCAAACAATTATTTTTAGAAAAATATTTACTAAAGTATATATTTTTTAAATTTATGTTTTTTATGCATACAATAAATATTGTAAAAAATCAATTTATTTATTTTAATTTAAATGTATAATATTTATTTATTTATTTTAAATGTATAATATTATTAATTATTAATTCAATAATTCTATAGATTTTACACAATTAAATTCTCAAATGTATAAAATTGTTTTATTAATTATGAAATGCAAAAAAAAAAAAAAGATTTTTTCAATTAAAACTTAAATTATGAAATAATAATATTATAGAAAGATATTTTTTTTATTTTTCACTTAATAATGCTGATTGACTTAATGATTTTCTGTATATGTATATAAGCTACCTAAACTTTAAATAAATAATTAAATTTTTAAAAACTAATGTAACCCCTTAAATTTTAATTTTTTTTTAACTTTAAGCCTTTAATAATTAGCAAATTTGATGTAATTTTTTGAAATTTTTTATGTAAATTATTAATGTTCATCATTTCTTAGTTTTTTATTTACGACAAGAAACTGCATTTAACGGTTAAAATGAAGAAGGCGCAAAAAGAGAGAGAACCGAAGAAGAGCGAAGTTGGCAGGGTAAAGGAAGGTAGTTGAGACCACAAATTGGCCAAAAGCAGTTGGCTTATAATAAAGACATTTATGGGCCGGAGCGATTCAATTGTGCGGCAGTCCACAACTTTGCAGCCAATGAGGTAAACACACAGACAGACAAACAGAGAAAAAAAGAAGGAGAAAGAGAGAGCCAAAGAGAGAGAGAGAGAGAGAGAGAGAGTATGAGTCGAGTACTCAGTTGATCAGCTTTGAGGTAAACAGAAATAATTCGACTGCAACTAGCAGTTCGAGCTGCACTCGGACGACGATTACCTTGAGGGCAACGCACAACGTTGCGTGTGTGGGTAACTGGGTGTGCGTGCGTGTGTGTGTGTGTGTGTGTGTGTGCATTGGGTGGGTGTCCCTAGTCAGACATCGTGCAACTACAACAGCAACAACAACAACAACAACAACTCAATGAGCACAAAAAAAAGCAGCAACAACAAAAAAGTAAAGAAAACATGACCAAGGCCCGAAAGCCATATGGCCAACAATTGTGATTCGGGCCGCAGACTTAGGCCCGGCTCTGGGTCTGGTGTATAGGGATCTGTGGCATGGCCAGAACGGGGCTCATTATAGATACAGCGCCGATTTGTTTTGTTGTCCCCCCATTTGACTTTGAATCGATAGCATCAGGCAGCAGCCGGCAAACGGTTTAGCCCCAAACGCCTTGCGACTCTCCACTCCCGTACTCGAACTCTCAACTTAACACAACAACTACAAATGTGACGCAGGCCAGCGGGTGCAGCAGCGCCCAGTTTTGCCTGCATTTAAGATATAAATGTATCTGAACAATTGAGCTAGCAGTGCATGCGCATGTGCAGTGCAAATATTTTAGATTCGCATAAACTTTGCATAGTTTTTAAATGCACTGCGCACAGTGGTCGAAAGACATGCGAAAAGCCAATGAAAATTTCAAATGAATGCATAAGCAAAATAAAGATGCGAACATGTGAAGTAGACAGGGAGATATCAAGAGAGAGACAGGCAGAGAGCCTTTTACAGTAAGAGAGAGATATATTGAAAGCCAGCTAGAGGAAAGACAAATAGAGAGCATTAAGCAAAGTAAAGATGAGATAGAGAGATAAAAACAATAAGAGAAAGAGAGACAGAGAGACAGTGAGACAGTGAGACAGTGAGAATATGAGTATGTTAATTCCATATGTTCCACCAAGAAAAACTATGAGAGTAAGAGAGATATATTAAAAGAGAAATATAGAGTGATACGAGATATAATGAAGGACAGAATAGAGTTAGAGTTAAAGAGAGAGAGAGAGAGAGAGAGAGAGAGAGAGAGAGAGAGAGAGAGAGAGAGAGAGAGAGAGAGAGAGAGATATCATATCATATTTTCATTCCGCTCATTTCCACTCGTTCCAGTCAAAGACTCAGCGCTACGAACTAAATCGTTTCACAAGCGAAACTTGCGTTTGAGTGTAGCTGAAATAAATCCAATGTTAAGCTTCATATTTGGTTGAATTCAATCAGCTCTAACAACAGGTTTCAACTGCTTCTTAATTGAATATGGAATACAGTTAGCCAGCTTGAACTCTCTAGCTGTTTATTCTTATATATTATGATCAAGCTGTAGATTTTTGAACAGCTTGAACCACTGTTCGCTTAAAGCCCTCGCGCTCGCGCTCGCATTTCCACTTGGCTCCGCATCCTCGTCGCGATTTTGGCCCGTTCGCTGCGTGTTGTCCACGCATTCATCGCCGTCGTCGTCGTCGTCAAGCCCGTCGGCTGTTTAGCTGCGCATTTTATTTAACATATCATTTAAAATTCATGTAAAACACATGTAGCTGCGGCTGTGGAGCGAGTCTGCCCTGCTTTGCATACCGTGGGCATAAAGTACATGGGGCACAGCTACAGACAGAACAACTGCATCACACCCAAGCGCCAGGAGCGAGCCACATCCACATCCACATCCACATCCACATCCACATCCACATCGACATCGGTCCGGCTGCCTATCCAGGCGCACAGTCCGCTGTCCATCTGGCCAGATCGCATTCATAAGCAGGCTCAGAGCTGACTCTTGTATATCTGTGCGCATATCTCTCTCTCTTATGGGCTGCTTTCCATACCGTCGGCCTGGATGAAGATGTCGATGTCTCTGCCTCAGCTTCTGCCTCTGCCTCTGCCGCTGCCTCTGCCGCTGTCGCTTGTTGCATGCTGCATGCTGCATTTAATTTGTAAACAAAGTCTTTAGTTTATGACTGGCGCGTTATTTTAGCATATGCACATCTAGGCCTCTGCACTGTCCACCTTGGCCCATGGCCGGGCTGAAGCATTTTGTATGAAATTTGTAAACAATTCCGAGCCGCAAACTCTGAGCCAGTTGCTCAGTTGCTCAGTCGCCCAGTTGCCTTGCTTGGCATTTGCAATTTACATATTTGACTCCCTAGCATCGCATCCCCCTTCTTGGCCCACACCGCCCACCGTTTGGCAGGGATATGGTTAGCTTGTGGCATTTCATCAATGTGTTTAGCTGATCTGACCTTTTCTCTCTCTCTCTCTCTCTCCGTCTCGATGTCTCTCTGTCTCTCTGTCTCTCTGTCTCTCTCGCTAAGGTCTGGCAGCCATAACAAATCACCAATGACTCGGCCCAACACTAAATGCAATTTATAACACTCTTTGCTCCTGTTGTTCCTGTTGTTGTTGTTCAGCAGATTGTCAAACAAGTTGACTTAAAGGCAAGTTAACGAGCGCTGTTAGCTGCCCGCCTTTACCAACATCATCATTATCATCATCATCATCAACAGCAGCAGCAGCATCATCATCATCATCATCATAATTATCATTGTCATTATCATCAGCAAAGTCATTACGCTGAACGACAACTTCATCTCGTGACAGCCGCGCTGTCATCAACATCAACACACGGCGCGACGCGATGCCCCGAAAAAAAGAAAAACCATCAAAAGCTCTGGGTAGCGCACGTAAAATGCAACACTAAATGAAACATTAACCAACACTGAAAACAACAAACGGCAAATGCTCTACACCGGACTCTGATCCATCACTCGTCTCTTCTAGGTCTAAAATATATTCGAAATATTTCCTTTATAAACTTGATAGGACATAGGATATAGCATATAAGATATAGGATATAAGATATAGGATATAGGATATAGGATATAGGATATAGTATATAGGATATAGGATATAGGATATAGGATATAGGATATAGGATATGGTATATAGGATATTAATAATTACAAAGCCCGAAACTTCGCCAGAAATATATTAAATTTAAGTGCGCTATCTCTCGCCAGATGGCGCTGCTGAATTCTGATAATCAACTTAAATCATCTCAAACTCCAGATCGAATTCTTATTTAACTGATTGATGAGTGATTCATTAGTGAAGCATTGCAACCCTTTTCGTGCATAGGGCATTGCCCACGCCCAACGACCCTCGTCCTGGCAGTGCACTTGTCAGTTGAGTTTTTATGAACGTTTCGGCTTTCAAATAAAACTACAGCGCCTGGCAGCACATGAATAATGCAAATGCCAAGTAAAAGACGCCAAACACCAAACCCCGCTTAACCAAAGAGTTCCTAAAAAAAAGAAGGAAGCTTAATGCGCCATAACTCACCCACCCACACACACACACATAGATAGAGAGTGATGTGTGTGTGTGTGTGTGTGTGTGGTGCTTGGGTTTGGGGCACTCATGCATCGGATCTAATATGACCAGCCGTCACTCATTAAGCCGCTGTCGCTGTCTGACGTCCGTTTGTTTATTGTTATAAATCCTTAAAACATAAACATATATATATTTATATATATATTTATATATATATTTATATATGTGTGTGTTAGCCGGCGGTTATCGGAGCGACGGAAATTGCGATTTTTCATTTTCAGTTTTTCGGTTCGCTCATCAAATTTTGTCAAATTTGGCTGATGCTGCTATTGTTGCTGTTGCTGTTGCTGTTGCTGTTAATATTTTAGCAAAATAATTAACACAAGCCCAGGCAGACATCCTTGGCAGGACCATCATCAACATCCATCGCCCAGCCACGTCTCGTGTCAGCCTCAAGGCAGTCAGCCATCTCCTCTCCTGCTCTCTCTCTCTCTCTCTCTCAGTTTTGAACGTCTGCCTGTCTAAGCAGCCGCATTATATGCAACATTTTGTCGCCTTGTGATTATTTTTTGGGTATTATTTGATGCCGGGACCGACAACTGCTGAAAAATGCACCTCATTTTTGCCTGATTGCTCGGCTTGGCTGCCTCTAACAGCGCCTGCCGCATCATGACCCCATCTCCATGTGGTTCGGTTGCTGCTCTAGCTGTTGCTGTTGGTGCTCATCATTTGTCTTATAGAGGGTCTTGGCATATGTGCACGTAATATTTTAGTGTCGTTTACTTAGTGCAGGACCTGTTTCCCGTTTCCACCACCTCCTCCTCCTCCTCTTGCTCCTTTTCCTGCTCTTTCGCTTCCTCGTGCGCTGCCTCTTCACGTACCTAGGCCTGCGGCTGCTGTGGCTCTTGCGGATCGAGCTGTCCCTGCCCGGCAGTTATTTCTTTGATATGCATTTAATTTTTAATGGCCGCCTGAAAGTAGGCAACGCCTTTTTGCTTTTACGACTGCCTGCCACTTGGGCTAATTAAAGTGGGCGCTAGGAGACACAGAGACAGAGGCAAAGATATCGCTCCAAGTGCTTGAGGCGAATAGCCCAGCCAGCAGTAGCAGCAGCAGCACTAACTTACAACAACAACTACAACTATAGCAACAACAACAACATGCCATTAAATCTTTACTTATTAGCCTGATTATTTTTCAACATATTGGTAATTGTTAGCTGTGCAGACAATGCTTGGGTATATGTATATAATTAAAGCTCTGAAAAGCCATTGAATTGTGAAATGCATAGAAATCACACAAATTATGGCTAATTATAATAAATGAATTGGAGCATCGCTTGTGTTGGGTCATTGCACTATGGGGAATTTTGCCGTTTTTCGGGTATTTAGTATTTTTTTCAAAGTATTCAAATTAATATTTTTTTTAAGCTAGCATCTTTAGAAAACTCCAAAGTTTTAGAAACTATACCTACAATGTTAATTAACAGTCCAGTATTAAGCCTAACAGCTGTTAAAGTCAGCTTTTGTTTTCGAAGAGCACGTGCCTTCAGATTGCAATTTTTGGTAGCCGATATTCAAATTGCCATTACTCCAAGACCATGCATAATTTTAATGAAATTTAAAAGGGATATCAATCATAAGAGTTTGTACTATGTGTTGAATAACCCAACTTTTTGTATTTGTGCTTGTTCTATTAATATTTTGTAAAATTAGCAAATGCTTTCCAATGCCATTTCTTGTACAGGAATTTCAACTTTGAGAAGGCATATAAAAAAACTAGAAGGGTGGATAAGTGTAATTCCAATTGCATATCGTAGAGTCATTAATTATGATTTTAATGAACTTTGTCTCAATGTGCACTTTTCTGCACAACCGGCGCAAATTAATTTCTTGTAAGTGAGTACGAGGTTTTCGAACGCTGAGCTGAATGCGTTTTGGCTCAATGGAAAATGCAAATCTAACCATAACAAAGTATTTCTTGATTTTCTTAAGGCGAAACTAAATAAGATTAAACTTATTAATTATATTTGAAAAGCAAAATCCACATTATTTGCAAAAATATAATTGCCGAATGGAAAAAAATGACCCTGAAGACGATTTTGTAAAATAAATATTTCTGGCTGATCAAGAACTCGAAACTGAAGAATATTAATTTCTTTTTGAATAAAAATAATTAGTTTGTAATATTGATAACTAAAATTTAAAAAAAAAAATTTTTTTTTTAAATTTACTAATAAAAAAAATTTCTGGGTGGGCGGGGACACGCCCCCTTTTCCAAAAATATTTCCTAAGGAATACATAATAATAATACAAAAACCGGATCAAAATATCTGGCTTAGTTTTCAAGTTATTAATTTATACCCGATAATTTGGAATTTTCCCCATAGTGCATTGGCCAGATAAGCTTTATTTGGTTGCGCACAAAAATCGTTGCATACTTTTAGGCAGCCGTAAAATTAATCTTATTGCTAATGGAAGTTTTTACATGTGAGAAGCAAACGAATGTGTGTTGGATTCTGTAATCTGAATATATATCTGTATATATTTTAGTTAAACATGTAACATGTAAGTAAGCAAATGCTATAAGACTTAAGGCTTGATATACATCAATACATCTGAGATGTGCATAGCTACGCTCAGAACATTGAATGCGCTTCAATTGAATTGAAATAAATGATTGCACACAACAAGTAAATAATTATATATAATGAAGAACAAATAAAGCATAAAATGGAATTCATAATTTGTCAAAGTCAAAGACAGTCGAACTGCTAAATCCTTATATGAAATGGGCATGGATCAAACCGAAGCAGAAATGGTAATTTTTCTCTTTACGCAAAACAAACCAAAATCCTAAAATCATTTTGCCGATATATTTCTTTGCAATTGTATATGCATTACAAATCATTTAATGCGCTTAGTTCTCGCTGATATTTTGAGCGTCAAGGCGCACTTACTCACGTCAAATTATTCGGATTTGCATTCAATTTCAGCCCAACTAATTCCGAGCATTGTTAGTTGAAAAGTGCTTTTTGCCATCCAGGCAAACCTCTCTTAAAAGTTGTATCGATTTTTTAAGAACATCTAGAATATCCAGAGAAAATAGTAATAGTAATTATATTAATAAAAAAAAAAACAAATGAATGAAGATATCATTCCCTTTTCCATAATTAATGAGCAATCTGATGTAATCAGTTTTTTATTTTATTTTTATTTTTATTTATTGACATAATATTAGTTTTTATAGTAAAAGCTGACATTTTTTCACGCAGCAGCGCCATCTAGGTGTCCTTATTGCAAACTATTGATTATTGTGACGTGCAAAACATTGTCACTTGATTGTTGCTAAGGCATGCATGAATATGCAAACATATATAACTATTCAATATATGTATATACATATATACATATTCAATTTGTGGAAAAGCCCTGTCTCGACAATAGAAACAAAGCTGACTTCATGGCTTTGACCGCTCGTCTGCTAGATAATAATAGCAAAGCCATTCACCTCTTTGACAATAATTCTAAAGAAGTCTTGATGAACTCAACTCACCCAAAGCAATTCAAAATATACAAATATATATTTATGCATATATATGACAAATCGCTGCTTAACGGGATTCCCCGCCAAAAATGATACAATATACTCATCGCGAAAAAAAAAAAAACTCAAACTGTCAGATTTTGATGGATAAGATGAGGTATATGAAGCAGACTTGTTCCGATTTTCTCACGCTGTCACAAATGGGTGCAGTTTCTGCGCGCTGATCATGAAGTCGTTGGACAAATTGATGGCCACTCAAAAGGCTAATAATTATGGCAATCAGAGTTTGTCAATTAATTTATCTGAATGCCAATGCAGCTGACAAGTGTTACTTCGAGCAATGCAAACTATGTGAAAACCTGATTCGCAACTTGATTTTGTAATTGCCGAGCAAATTACGCGCTCAGCCGGCAAAAAAAGAAAAAAAAGAAAACAAAACTTGGACTCGGCATGGCCCGAAGTGTTGTTAAATCACGAATGCCGCAATAATCAAAACCGGTTCCCAGCTGTGCATCCCCCTGCCCATCTGCCGACGAAGCTGAAGCTTTATTTATCGAACGCGTCAACGAAATTGATATCAACAGCATTCGGTTGACAACATAATGAAAATGCTCAGAGCCAACTCTAACTCTCTACGCCACATCTTACTCGCATTCAATCAATTTGAAGTATTCCAATTCTACTCTCTACTCTACTACACACAAGAGTTCCCGAGTCGGCTTGCAGCTTAGCTTACATTTGCATAATACATGTTTTTCAAAATGAAATGTAAATTTTGTGTGGATTAAAATTCTTTTCCTGTATTGCTATATTTGGCAAGATTGTCATTAACTTTGAGCCAGTTTCAATAATTAGGCAGCTAACTCAATCAGCTTGAGCCAAGCATACGCCTTAAACAAATCAAGTTAAGCTATAACTATAGACAAAGATAGAGTTGGAGATGTGGCTAGAGAAACAGATTTAGCTAGAGCTATAATCAAATATATAAATACGTCAAGGATACATGCTCAGATGTAGCTATACTTTGGATGCAGCTGTATAGCTCTCGGATATAGATATAGATTGGAGCTATGCGAATAGAGATTGATAACAAACCCTATATGCATACAGCCAAAGCTATGCTACTTATAAATACAAATTCAGGTAAAGATACACAGCAATCTACATATACGGATACAGCCAGAGCTATAGCTACAGATACAGATACATCTAGATGTAGCTGAAGCTACTTTAAGCTCTCTGATATGAGTGTGACACTCCTCAACAGTATTCAATCCGCATTGAGTGCGCATACACCCGCCTCGCGCTCTGCACAAATAGAAGAAAAATAAAAATTGTAAAAAAATTGTCTAAAGACAGCATAATTTATGATCAGCGATGATCGCAACTTATTTCTAG